>BQNB010046572.1:0-43620 GCA_026074375.1 Tanacetum coccineum
TTCCGCTTAACCTATGACATATTCCGCTTGATGTCCTTTTCGAGTGAAGGACCACTTTTACTAGAAAACAAGTAGTCCTTTTCTTGTGAAACAAAAATATTGGATCTATGTTCCCTTGACTTAACCGGTTTGGGACCACACAAAAATAAGAGAATTCACAAATAAGCCACGAAATAAGCTTGAAATAAGCTCGGTATAAGCTCGAAATAAGCGACCAAAATTAAGAAAACTAAGATACTAGTTTGAAGATTTAACAAAAAGGGACGTGACCCTTGTGACTTGTCTAAATCAAACGAAAAAAAAACACGACAATGATGAAAAAAGAAAAAAATAAGCCGAAAGTAATAAGCTTAAAGAAAAATCTTAAAGCTTATCTAGGATATGATATTGCTACTTAAGAAGCTTTAGAAAGAGTAGATTAAGAAATTGAGAAGCTTAACAAACTAAAACCTCAAAAGCTTATAAAGACGTGTGCTTATTATCCAAATAAGCCACGAATTATGAGCTTATAACCACAAATCCAACACTAAACACCCCTTGGCGAGTGATACCAAATGTTATCCCATATATTTAAGATCCAAACACAACTTTATGTATTACCAATAAGCAAGAATGAGTAGAAAATAAGCTAGAATGTAGAGAGAGAAAGTAGAGAGAGAAACAAGAAGGAAATATTAGATTAGAGAGAAATGGTGAGTTACAAATGAAAGAAATGCAACCAACACCCTCTCCATGTGTGGAGAGGGTTTCTTTTATACCCCTATCCATCTAGTTGGCGTGTGGGCTTTTCTACTTGGGTCGGGCTTGGCTAAACTTGGGCTTTGAGCCTGAAACACGGACAATATTAGATTACAATCCAAGCCCGTTGAACCCGACTAGCCTATTACAATACAAGACCTATTTTGACTTTCTAAGACCGATAACATTCTTGTTGGACTTAATATAATTAAGGCTAACAAACATAGATTAACATATAAAAGACAACGAAGCCATAAGCAACACATTTTATAAAGCACGAGTATTCAATCAATATCTTCACAAGTGAAGAAAAATATCTCCTATATCTTCACGCGCGAAGAAATATATCTCCTATATCTTCACGAGCGAAGAAATATATCTCATATATCTTCACAAGCGAAGAAAAATATCTCATATATCTTCACACGCGAAAATGCTCTTAATAAACTTAATCTTTGGTATATTCTACTTTACGCAAACTAATTAAGCCGCATATAACAATCAAGATCTAATTCGTAATCTATACTTTCACATTTGACATATTTACAATTTGAACAATGATAATAACTTCAAATGCATAATAATTACAAATTTTACAGTTAAATTTTATCAAAAAAATAAACAATTACTTGAATTTTTTGTGTAATCTGATTTGAAAAGCTCGTCCTCTTCATTAATCTCAGGTTGCTTCCTCTTCTTTTTCACTTATATTGATCGAATTTTATGTTATTTAGGATCATCATTAATTGGGGGTTTTTCGTTCTTGATGATTATTATCATCGTGATATTGATCGGTGTGATTGGCGGTGATGGAGGTTAACGGTGGTGATGGAGCACTGTGTGTTTGTGTATGAATTAGGCGTGGAACAAATGAAATGAAGTTTAGTCAGACCCCTATCATTTTGGATGTGAAGTTACAAAAAAAACCCTTCATGTTTGTTTTGTGTAAAAAGTTAGTGCAAGTTTTAATCTAATCTAAGCCATTAGATTAAAAAAAGGGCTATTGGAAGGCTAAGATCTCTTCTTTCCTTCTCACAAAAATTATATATATATATAGAGAGAGAGTTAGGATAAAATAAGAAGTTTTTTTAAAATAAGAAGGATAAGTAACTATAACCGCATATCCGAGATGCACCGACTTAAATTAGATGCATCTCTATAATCTTAGATGCATTATAACGCATCATAATGTGTTTTTTAGCTTTTAATTAGATGCATATACGTATATTAGATGCATTTCATTTTTTCTCTTGTTTTTTGTTCCTCTGCATGTGCCAAAATCATGAAAATCAATTTGCACCATCTACGCATCAAATTAACGTTCGAAACTCAAAATGGTGCATCTAAATGAATAAAAATGCATCTAATGCAAGTCGTTGCATCTCAAATGTGTGGTTTTAGTCACTTCTCACCACTTCTTATTTTAATTTACTTCTCACTGGATCCCTACTATATATATATATATATATATATATATATATAGAGAGAGAGAGAGAGAGAGAGAGAGAGAGAGTTAGGATCAAATAAGAAGTTTTCTTAAAATAAGAAGGATAAGAAGTAACTATAACCGCATATCCGAGATGCACCGACTTAAATTAGATGCATCTCTATAATCTTAGATGCATTATAACGCATCATAATGTGTTTTCTAGCTTTTAATTAGATGCATATACGTATATTAGATGCATTTCATTTTTTCTCTTGTTTTTTGTTCCTCTGCATGTGCCAAAATCATGAAAATCAATTTGCACCATCTACGCATCAAATTAACGTTCGAAACTCAACAGAACCACCAAAAACATGCATGCACGCCTTCAATAATTGTATTTTTTGCACATATGTTTTAAAAACAACATATATGTTTTAAAAAAAACATAGTTGTTTAAAAGAATTTGATAAGAAATTGGAAATACAAAATTTTTCTTTGAAGGTGTGCATGTATGGTGTTCTGTCAGTTCTCGCACTAAGAATGGTTCTGAAAAGAAAGTCCCCCTATATATATATATATATATATATATATATATATATATATATATATTTGGATAATTACTTTGATAGCATATCATTAAGGTTGGTCCTAAAACACAAAAATATTGTCCTTTCTAATAGAACAACATTATATTTTTCAGTTTCATACTTATTCAGTGTAGCACAAGTTTCCAAAAACACAATACGAAACATTGAAACTTCATCCCTCAAAACAAAAGTATGGGGTTGGACCACATATTGGTCTCATACATCAAATGATATGGACCAAAGAAGGTCATGCTTGTGCAACAAACCAAAACAATGTTAATCATAGAAAAGGCTCGAGTGCCCGACCTTTTCTTAGGCATTTTTTTGTCTATAAATTCATAAGAGTATAGAACTAGAGGTGAACATTTCGGGGTTTTTTTAAAACAGTTCGGTTTTTTAACCGAACCAGTTTTAGTCAACCAGTTAAAAAACCGGTTTTGATTAAAACCGGTTCGGTTATAAACCGGTTTTTTCATATAGAAAATGCAAAATCGGTTCGGTTAGTCAACCGGTTTAACCGGTTTTTATGCAACCGGTTCGGTTAAAAACCGGTTTTAACCAGTTTACAACCCGGTCCGGTCGATTTTTTTTAAACCGGTTACAAACCGCCGGTTCGGTTCATGAACCGGTTTTTCTGTACACCTCAATATAGGACCATGTGATGACATGTTTTTAAGGTCTATAGCTTTTGTACGTTATTTAGTTTTACATAAAAAAGTTTAACAACAATCATACTCGTAATACAGAGAGGTAGTCCAACGATGACCCACTTTTAAAATGAATCACAATATTCAAAAACATGAAGCACGTATGTTATGTTTGACGCAGAGCATGTTAGAGTTAGCGTTTGGTATGTTGTAATCAAAGTAGGAATGAAAACGATTATTACGATGGAATGAAAAAATCTTGTTTGTTTACGTTTATAGAATGTAATGATTCATTCCAAGGAATAACCCATTACATCAAAATCAATCCTTAAGGGTCCCCTACTTTTTTTTCATTTTATCTCGTAATAGAAATTTAATTACATACAACTCCATCGTTAATTAACCATATTATATAATTTCTATCATCAATGGATATTTTAGTTTTTTTATTATCGATTCCATTACGCCTTATCATATAAACAAAACATGATTAATAACAGTAATAAACCATTACATTACACTATTTATTTCATTACGTCGTTTATTCCATTCATTTGACATTTCATTCGGTCCTACCAATCTTCTTTAAGTTATTTTTCACAACATTATTAAAGAAGCTTTAAGATCCTAACATTACTTTTACTTTATTTTCGGCTATTTGTATTTTGGCCAAACAATTTTTTTTTTCCTGTAAGGTTACAACTTACAACATTACTATGTGTAAATAGTGCTAGCACACAATGCTACGTACAAAAACACATGCAAGTTCACTCTAACTTTTCCATTTCATATTAATGATTATGTATAGTATAAACATAACTTACCTTAAACGACTAATATTGGTACATAACTTCTTTGTGAACACAATCTTTGTTTTCGAACGATAAACATATCATATCATCATATATAAAATAAGAAAGACACAAGCAATTGCAACGAATTACACACAATCTATAGAGATTGTAACCTTTTTATATATGCAACGTCTATTCGAGCTCAAGCACCACAACCACCCCCGCAGCCTCCACCACAGCCGCCGCCACCACCTCCAGAAGCGTCAGCTTTGTTGTTAGGGTCCGAGTCCCTTTTGTCTGCACCATCTGCACATGAGAATATGATTGTTGTGACAAGGGAGAAAATGACCAAGGCAAACCATAAGACCATGACTGTATGGTTTGCTAAGCCTCCTCCCATCATTCTTTCGGTCACTGATTTCGATTCAAATGCCATATGTTCGCAATGTTTGTGTAGGATGTGAAGATCCACATGTGTTTTTAAAGTACTTTCATAAGTTGACTTTTGACTTTTTGAGTTTAAGGTTTACTTTGATTAATTCATTTGCATTGTGGGCTGAGTTGATAATTCAGTTTTTAACTTGCCATCCATCCTTCCACAAAAATTGAATATGAAAGATGATATAATAACGTTGTTTGTTGGTCAGCCTTGTTTGTTACGTATTTACATTTTACAGGAAAAATAAGACCCACCTTTTCATTTAAGTATGGAAACTTGTTAGCAAAACCTATAATCAATATAGTCAGCAAATATTTTCAAATATATATATATATGCTCCGGTTCCGTTGAGAATGTTTTTATTTTGAGAAGATTAAGAAATTTACGTTTGAGCAAATTGATTCATATTTTTTGATTTGATTCACAAGTAAACATCATTTAATAGTATCAAAGCTATAAATCACAAATGTGATTCACAAATCATTGCTAAAATCGAGTTATGGTAATGATTCCTTAAATTTGTATAGAAGATTCAGTATTTTACTTATATTGCAAAAACAAGAGATTTTTTAACATTGATTCGAATTTTTTTACACATTTTGAATTATAATCACATTAAAATGAGTTTTACGCTTGAAAAACTTGAATCAAAGTTAAAAATCTATCATTTTTGAAAATCTTCTCAATCTTCTCAAAATAAAAACCTTCTCAATCGATCTGGATTTTATATATATATATATATATATATATATATATATTGGCATTTTCTTTGCAGAACCATTTTTTTGTACAGAACCTACAGAACTATTTTATAGCCATTAGATTAGTTTGATCAAAGGTTATTAATTCACAATGGCACTTTAGTAAATAACTGAAATTAAAAAATATTCAAAAACAGGCTGAAGGGCAATTTAGGAATTTTATATTATTATTTTATCAAAACCGTCACTCCTAATTAATCACACCATATGATCTATTTTACAGTATTTTTTTATATCTCTCCATTTTAACCACACAAGTTCTTTCTACCACATATGACAGCCACCGCCTCCTTCATCAAAAAGTGGCCGGAAAAACCACCTTAACTATAAAAGTCGTTGTGCTAATCATCCACGAACACAGATCTAATGGATCTAAACCGTTAACCACGACCATCGTGGTACAATCATCCATGACCACTGATTCGATGGATCTTTGAATTAACAAGAGGTTTTAATTATTTACTCCTTTTCTAAATCGTTTTTTATATTTCTTGTGGTATATTTTTCAGATCTGGTCTTTTTGTTGGTGGACCGTCAAGTTGTCATTTGAGGTTAATGGTTTTGTTTTCAGATATCGTCATAGATGTCATGAGGTCAAGATGTTAATTTATTCCTACACATGAAACATAAGAAACTTCTCAGGTGATTTGTTTCACTTTTACTTTTGAACATGTTATAATTTGTTTTTCTTTGAAGTAAAAGAATTTGTTAAACATCTTATTTGAATTTTCACTTGATATAAGTGAAAAGTGTTGGATACCTGACGTTTTTAACTTTAGATAATGTGCAAATGTTAGTATAATGGATGCTTCTTGTGTATGCATTATATTTAATTATTTGTAGTTCTATTGTTGGCTTAGTACAATACTACAATGAAAGTTACAAATTTACTTTGAATGCTTTGTAAAGATGTAATTGTAAACTAGTTATGAATATTAAATAAAACCGATCTTTGTTGAATACGCAGTAAAAAGAGAGCATGACTTGAACATAGTTGCTTGATGAGATGCTACTACTTGGTTAATTAGTTTTTTTGTTTTTATAGGAGTGATGGTGTGTGATGAAGATGATCGATAGATGTACTTGTACTTTTTGATGGCGTGCACAAATGTTCTTGAAGTCGCACATATATGTTCTCGAAATCGTGCATATATGTTCGTGAAGTTGTTTGGGTAGCATCTTGGAATTTTGCTTTTGCTAATAGGAAATATCTGACTTAGTATGTTTTCTAATATATTATTATTGGTGGTTCTTATTTTGGAAAATATGTGATGGTAATATGCAGATACGGGAAGTGAGACCAAAGGTGACACTTGTTGTTCTTGGTATGAATTGTTATATATCGTTTTTTGCTTCATTAGTCAGTTTCTTTTGTTTTCTAGTATGTACTATGGCTTTGTGATTAATCAGTCCCTTCTTATTTGTTGGACAATGTTACGTATCACTGGTTCAGGGTCAAGATTTAAGGATGCATTTCAAGATGCCAAACTTGTTAGTTGCCAAAATATATACCTGGCTAGTTTGGGTTATTGTGAGAAGAGCTATGTGTTTAGGCATCGCGTGTTGGACCCTTTTAATCATTCACTTCCAAATTACTCTCTAAACATATAAATAGCTTAGCTAAATTGCCTCGATCATTTGGCATGATCAGTTTGGTCATCTAGGTATTTATATGTTCCGTAAAGTTTTGTTACCAAATACATATAAATAGTCCAGCCACTCAGCTTCTGTGCCTCGAGTAGTGTTAAGCTTCTTGCTAAATATGTTGCTCCATGTTATATGTTTCTACAAGTAGTATCTTGCTATAGGTAAAACACCACAAAATAACAATGTACTTTCACCTATGTCTGGTATGAGTCAATGTACTTCGTTTTGTCTTAAGTGAGTAATCAACAGTTGGTTTGTTATACATTTTGTTCATTTAGTAACCTGATGAGTTGGTAGTTGATGTGGCATTTTATTGTTGTGTTCATAATAATATCTGCTTGTTATTTGCTAATGCTCACGTGACTACTTTCATATATGTCCCGTATGAGTATTGTACTTAACATTCTTTCCACTATTTGATCAAGTATGAATTTTTCTTATCACTAGTCAATCTGAACTATTTAGAAATGGCAATGTCCACCTATTTACTTGTGAATTGACTTATTTGGGTTATGTTCATTTATAACAGGTCAAATGGTGAAATAAAATAAGTCTCACGCGTCTTCATTTTATTCCGTACAAGTTTTTAATCGTTTGTCAAGAGTTTTATAATATAATTATAAGAATGTATAACAAATGCATTGCTTATCTTGCTGTTTGAGGATTTGTATGAATCGTTTGTCGAGTTTTATAATATAATTTTGTATGAATTAAAGTGCGTAAACGGGAACCCGGGTTTCTTTTTAAATTCAGTTTGAGGATTTTATATATATTTTTAAATATATTTGTTTCAGGAGGATGGCTCAATCATGAAAAAAAGAGCGTGTGATCGAGATGATCGACGACTTGTGTTTTTAGAAGTCGTGCATATATGTTATCCGAGGCCGTGCATATATGGTCTTATGATTTTGACGAGAAAGCGCAACGTGCACATATGTTCTTTAAAGGCGTGCATATATGTTTTTAGAAGACGTGCATATATGTTGTAACAATTTTGATAATACTTTTATTTTGAATTGTATTTTATTTAATATCAAACAAAAATAATGATATTTATGTTCTTGATTTGTTAATTTAGAGGTTACATGTATATGTTTATGTTTTTGGGTTATAAAGTTTGAAGATTAAAGAATGTACACTAGAAACATATGTGCAATTACCATTATAAGCAAAAAAAATATGCGCTAAAAACATATGAAATTAACAATATTAAAAAACATATATGCACGAGTGTTTTCTGAAAACATGTATGCTGAAAATTAAAGGGTTTAAAAAAATATAGAATTAAAAAAAATTAATTCTGAAAATTAAAGGGTTTAAAAAAACGTTTTTAATTAAGAAATTTTAAAAAGAAGGTGAAAATGCATTTTACTATTATACCCTTTCTATTTAAATAAAATTATTTATTTATATTAAATTCCTATTGGTCCAAAAGTGGTTCTGTAGGTTCTGTACAAAAAACTGGTTCTGCAAAGAACGGTCCCATATATATATATATATATATATATATATATATATATATATAATAATAATAAATTATTTAAAATATAAACTTTATTTAGCAGACAAAATTTAACAAAGATTAAAAAAAACTTTTTTTAATAACCTTTTAAAATAGAGTTAAATATATATATTACCAACATATTTTCTCAAGTTTACAAATCTAGATAATCAACTTTGAATATTATCAATATACTCATTGAAACCGGCTAATTTGTGACTATATATGTAATATGACCTGCTGATTTTTTAAATAGATAAATAATTATTTTTAAATTTCTACATGGACAATTACTTTAGTAAATTTGTCTTCTTGCTGTATATTTGTGTTCTTACCCTAAAAAATTAAACTATCATCTTCAATATTAATATCACCACTACACCATTTTCATCAACATCCGACAACCACAAACAATCACAAATGCCAAAATTTAGTAACTACCTTCATTATTCTCATTCTCATCAATTGTTAACTCCATTCATTGCATCATTCAGCTCATTAATCTCATTTAACTCCATCCCACTCGCACCCATATCACTCAACCCCGAACTCACCTTGGCCAGAATCTTAGCATCTTTATGATTCCTAACCGCCTACACAATGGCCCTAACATTCCTATACAGATCCAAACACTCGAAAGCCTCATTTCCAACAAAAACACCATCACACCCCAACTGCATCATCAACGTTGCATCAGCAGGCGTGACAAATCCCCCACTCGCAAAATGCACAACCAGTAACCTTCCTATCTGCTTCGGCTGCACCAATATATCATAAGGCACACCCACCTCCTTCGCAAAATCCAAAACCTCATCCTCATTCGTATTACTTAAAACCATAATTTTCAAACATATTTTAATATCTAGGCCTCAACGAAATGACCAACTTGACATCTGGCCATCACAGGGATGGATACTGAGCATTGAATCGTTTTCAACAAATGATGATCACGCATCAGAGTTTACTTGGTGACAGTGAGGCAACAAGCGCCAACTGACTCAATAGTTTTGGCTTGGTCAAGGGAGGTGACTTGGACTATGGCCCCGCCACGTAGCATTTGAGCTAAGGTGACTTTAACTGAGAATTGGTTTTTGGATTTGTTTTTTTTGTTTGAGATTACGTTGTTGTTGTAGATTGTGACTGCATTTTGGTCTGCCATTGTTGTGACTCATTGGTGGGTGTTTGGATGAATGAATGTATATAATGTGATAAAATACATGTCATTACTCAAATAAAGTCAAACGTGAGGGGGTATATCTAACTAAGTAAAATAAATAAAATTGACTTGTCGGTCATTTTCTAGTTTCAACCGGCACCCAGCAGTTCATATTACCTATATCGTCGCAAATTTGAAAGATTCAATGACTATATTGGTAATATTCAAAGTTGGTTATCTAAATGTGTAAAAAAATCACTACTACATATATTAAGAAAAAGCAAAAATTAAGCAGTTTGAATAAACAATAACTATAAAAAGGCTTAAGTAAACAAAGGCTTTTTAATTAACTCATAATATGCTAGAGTGTTTGTTCAAAATTTTATAAAGACAAAAGCAAAAGTGCAGGCCTAATTTAAGCTATGAAAAAGACTTTTAAAAGGCAAAATAAGCTCAAACCGATTGAGCTTATATACCAAAGAGCTTATGCTATGAGTTTTGACTTCTAAATCTAACATTAACTTATCTAATTTTGTACTTGAAAAATGACTTTTTAAGTTTTAAAAAGCTAGAAAACTACTTTTGTGAGATTTTTGTACCAAAACCACAATGCAAATATGCACACGTATACTACTCCTAACTTAACTGGACTTTAAGAAACCAAAATAAGGCATTAGAACATGTCCTAGAATGATCTTTAAGCATAAAAAAAAAGTTTAAAATAACAACAGTTTAGAACAAGCTTATCAATAGTTTGAACAACTTTCAAAACCACAGGTTTAAAGAATTTGTAGAAAACACCTTCAAACTTAATTTTAGACTTTTAAAACTTTTGAAAACTGCTTAAAACAACTTAAAAGAGCTTATCAAATTTAGTTTTTGAAAACCAAGTGGTATCAAACAGTAGTAACATGGGTTACTACTGCTTGACCCAAACACTCCTTTAAATATTCAAAACCTATTTTAAACTACAAACAGACTTAGAACACTTAATAAAACTCAAAAAAGATTAAGCACAAAGTAAGATAAGCACAATAAAGCAATTAGAACACAAAAAATAAGCAGTTAAATAAGCAAGCTAGATTATGCAGTTTAAAAGCTATAAAAGACAATTTTAATTAAATCTTAAGCAAATGACACATAAGCAATAAACAATGACAAATAAGCAATAAACAACAATAATAAGCAATATTAAGCAGTAATAAGCAATAAATAAGCAAACAGTGAAATAAGCAAAAAAATGAAAAAGAGAGTACCTTGCCCTTTGCTCTAAACAAGGGCAAATAAGCTCTTAAGAGCTTTGTCTACAAGCTCTAGCTTGTTTAAAACAAGCTAGTAAAAACCTATAAGCCCTTCCCTTTTTGGCTTATCTTCCAAATTAGCTTTTGAGTGACTTTTGGTGAAAAGACTTAAACACTATAAGTTATTGAAAAACTTATAGTGCTTAAGTAAAACAGCTTAAGTGAAATGTAAAAAGAGCTTATGTGGGCTTATAAAACGTTTTTAAAACATAAAGTGCATTAACATAAAAACAAGATTTTAACATAAAAACTTAAATTTCATTAACTTAAGAAAAACAGTACAAGGCTTTTAGAAAAAGTACAATAAGCTAAAAAGACTTAATATAAGCTGAAAAACTGAAAACTAGATGTCTTAAAGGCTTACAAGAGTGTGTTTCTTGTGTGAGAGAAGTCCAAAATCCATCATAGCCATCAAATTTGCTTGGTCTCCAAGTCCTATCATCTTAGCCATTGGTTCTTTGTCTGCAATCCTTGACGAATGAGGATTTAGAGGATTGCCAATGTGGCATTTGGTGTTTAGTGGAGTGGGGTTGAGTTAGAAAGTGATGGGTTTGTTTGTTGGAGCAAAGGTCGAGGTGGGAAAGTGACAGGGTTGATGAATAGTAATTTTAGCAAGAAAGGGGTGTGATATGATTTGGGTTAACGGGGTTGAGGATGTAGGGACGAGTGGTGCAAATCCTAAGGACTAACTATGTTAGTCCTTAAGGACTAACAGTGTAAAGGGTTTAAGGGTGTTATAGTTAAGTGGGTTTGGGCCTTATGTTGGGCCGGGTTAGGGTTTAAAGGGTTCTTGGGCTTTTTTAACTTATAAGACTTAATTTTAAGGGCTTAATGGGTTGGCCCGACCCATTAAATGGGTGCGGGTTGGCCCATTTAAGATTGCTTATGTCTTCAGCTTCGATCTTTGACTTTGACTTTTTGGTTGACTTTGACTTTTTGACTTTTTACGCTCTTTCCATTCCCGTGCTCGGTTTTGTCGGTTTTGGCTTCGTTTTTTGTCCTTTACCTGCACATCATAAATAGCAAAACACACATATTTTTGGCATTTTATGTCCGTTTTTGGTCACTTAGGCTCGTTTTTATAGGTAAAAGGTATGTGTAGTTAAGCACATACCAAAATCCCCCATACTAAACTATTGCCGTGTCCTCACGCAATGCCATAAGTAAACACTTTAGAAAACCAAGACTCTCAATCCCCCTCGACTAATTACCGCGAAAAGTAGCTAAGTGTTCATCAAGGGAAATTAAAGAATCATTAGTTTTGAAAAGCCCCGTTTTGACCATTTTGAAACATTTACACTTATTACCACACATATTTTTGTATTTTTTCCTTTTTCTCATTTTTTTGTACTTTTCTTTTTAAGCAACTAACTAACATGTTTGGACTTTCGTTATTTTTATAACTTTTAGGCTCACGGAATAAGAAGCACTTTAATCCTAAAATGCCCAAAAAGGATAAATTCATCGTCCCTGATTTTTTACTTGTCCCAAACCAAGCTCAAAAACGAAATCATCGTTAAATATAAGTTAAGATGCCAACACTACTCATACTTGTAACTTGTGAACTTTTCACTCCCGACAATTATTATATTTTAGGTGAATGTGCTTATTTTGAATGTCAAGCATAGATCAAACGTTTTGCAAAATTTCTATGTTTCACGTTTCACCCAAAAGTAATGAGTTTGAAGGCGAGATCATCTCATGTAGCGACTTTCGTCTCGGCACATCCCAACCTTGCAGCTAAGTGACCAGGCTTTTGACACCCCACAGAGACTAGTATCGGGACTCACGGACCTTCGGTTTCAAAACCCTTGGATTCCCCGTATATACATAAAATCACTACTTAAAACGAAATAGTCTTAGTTCAAAAGCATATTTAAATTTAAGAAAAAGAGATTTTCCCTATATTTATTAAATCACGTTTATTACACTTAATATAATTACACATCCTTTAAACTAAGGAAATCCTCGACCTTTTAGAAGGCTGCAACATCGGTTGTGAGCCGGCAAGATGCAGTAAACTTTTATCAGCCCACAGTTATTATTATTATTATTACCTCTTTTTTCATCATTTTTTTTACACTTTATATTACCATGATATAGAGGAATTTTCTTTTTAGAAAATTTAAGTATAAATTTGAACTAAGACTATAATTATTGATATCGACCATACTTCAAAAAATATTGATTTAAGTTTAATTTTCTTAGAGAACACGTATTATTAGTCCGGTTAGAAGCTTATGGGAGAGAAAAGCCACACACTACACTTATGAGCTCTTAAGATTTCCAACTAATCATTTTTTAGCATCTAACTCATAATTAACTCTATTATTTCTCGTTCTTCTCAAATTTAAAATCTTTAATTAAAAGATTCGCGAATGCTTAGTCTAAAAGTTAAAGGACAAGCTAGAGCACAACACGCTCGATCGAGTCAAAATTTTTCTTATTCTACCCAGCAGGAAAGTCAACATTGTGATAAAACACTTATTTTATTTTTGAAATTTTTTAATTTTTTTAATTTTTTTGGGTATTTTGGTGGTAAAACGGGTTTACGCGAAAACAACGGCTGCAGGTACAATCAAATCGATAGATCCCCCCATATACTAGAATTGAACATTGTCCTCAATGTTTTAAGAAGGGTCTCTACGTAAATCTAAAGCCGTTTATTAAGTATGCATAAAGATAAACGTTAGTCGATAAGATTGGGTATTGGATTCCCATAATCATGCTAAGGATTGAAGCTCGAGTGAACGGAGGACAAAACCATGAGCACGAGAGGCTTCATAATCCGGGGCAATCTTGGATATACAACAAAAACACAAAGCACGAGAAAGGAAGAGGCGAGCCTCCTCACAACACACTTATTTATTACTACTATTATTATGTTATCCCATAATATAATCCACACACAACAATAAGGAAACCCAAATAAGCCCTTATTGAGCCAGAAAATAAGAAAGAAGAAAAGAGAGGAAGATGAACTTGGAATGTTAGATTAAGAGAGATAAATGGTGAGTTACAAGTGAACAAATGTAACCAACACCCTCTCCATGTGTGGAGAGGGTTTCTTTTATACCCCTAGCTATCTAGTTGGCGTGTGGGCTTTTCTACTTAGGCCAGGCTTGGCTAAACTTGGGCTTTGAGCCCGAAACACGGACAATATTAGATTACAATCCAAGCCCGTTGAACCCGACTAGCCTATTACAATACAAGACCTAGTTTGACTTTATAAGACCGATAACATTCTTGTTTGACTTAATAAAATAAAGGCTAACAGACAGTGTTAGTCCCTATGGACTAACGATGCATATGCCCGTGCAGTTTCATTGTGTTCATAATCTTCTTGTCGCACAAGTGGTCATGATAAACCTGAAAATGAATATTACTCGTCGTAAACATTAACTTTATGTTCTGTATAATACTCGCAAATTGCAAATCTAAAAAATTATCACAACATGAATTTTAATTTAGTTACAAAGAACTGAAAGAAAAATCACATGAAAGTTGATGAAGTTTATACATGTGCATTCAATCTTTTTTTGTCATTAGACCATATTTCCAAAAGTGCATACGTGCAAGTGTAAGGATGTCACTTAGGCATGTTTTTTTTCTCAATTAAACCGCACTTGTACATGTTTCAATATTCTTCAAAGCTGTGCATTTGTACATGCTCAGCTCGGTACAAAATTTCTCTAATAAAATGAATTCCGAACAAATATGCATACCTGTACATGTTTATAAAAGATGTGCACTTGTACATGTTTTGAAGATGTACACTTGGACATGCTCTGGCCCTAACAAGATGTGCACTTGTAGATGTTTTTGAAGATGTGTACATGTACATGTTACGACACACTTCACAGATGTGCACTTGTATTTGTTTCGAAGATGTACACTTGGACATGCCTAGCTCCGAACAAACATGTGTATATGTTTCGAACATGTGCTCTTCAGCACTTGTGCAGTTGTGCACCTCATATCGGAACAAGCCATTTACACAAAAAGTAAAATTAAAAGAATATTTAACGAGACATCATTAGAAAAAACTTTGTCTACCTTCAAAAAGTTGAAGAGCTAATATATAATCCAGAGCCTATTAAATTTGTACCTCAGGTTCTCTATAACCAAACACAAAAAAAGAACAAAGCAAAAACAAAACAAAAACTAGCGGAAAAAATAAAACCTGAAGCAGATCTAACAGTGGTATTTACACAATATCCCTCTTCAAGCAAAAACAAGTAAATCGCTTTCCCAATGATCATATCATATTAATCATGGTTTTAACACGTTAACATGTGAGAAGATCTGTAATCGTTTTTTCTTGTGAAGATGTATGTTTTGTAGCGGCGGTTGATGGATCTGTGACAAAAGTTGCTATGGTTGCTCATTGTGGCGTCTGTAAGAAAAACGTGTGAGAAGATCTGTGACAAGATCTTGTTTTGAATATTTTCGTATTTTATTCGGAATGATTTGGAGAAATTTCTATTTTTGGTCGTTTCGCGAGTCAACGTTTGACCACGCGACCGTTAAACGTTTTTAGCATCATATTAAATTATGGCGCGTCCTGTTAATATTTTATCTTGATAAATTATATTTTCGCGGACTTCGTCGTCTTTTGTTCCTCGACTTGGCCAAAACTCGTATTTTAAAGTAATAGATACATACTTACATTTAAATGGTCAAGTGCTACTTTTAATTAAAATTAGACAAAGGTTTAACCAAGGTTGCAAAAATCGCTAGGCGCTAGCTGGGCGGCCGAGTACCGCCTAGCGATTAATCAGTTAGGCGGGGATTAATCGGATTGGACTTTTTATATATAAAATTATAAAATTTTGAAAATATATGCCTGATTTTCCCGATTTAGCCGATTTTGTCCGATTTGTCCGATTAATCCCCGATGTGGCCGATTTTTATCCGTAACCAATTTGACCGATTTAGCCGATTTTTCCCCGATTTGGCCGATTTATGCTTGATTTGGCCGATTTTTATCCGATTAATCGGTATATTGACCGATTTTTGACCAAAACGATTAATAAGGCCGATTAGTGAAAATCAAGGCGGTTAATCCCCGCCTAGCGCCTAGGCGCCGATTAATCGGCCGCCTAGGCCGATTTTTGCAACACTGGGTTTAACACATAAATAAAATTGTCAAAAAAAATATGGTAAGCCTCCCTAGCATGCATGTAGCCGACGACTTCAAGGCACCACCCACACTCCACCATTTTGATTTCCAAGATACAATGATTATAAGTGCTTCCCAAGATTTTTTAACCTACACGCACAAAGAATAAACACATAAAACATAGTTCAAAAATCTTGTTGTCTCTCCCTCTTGCTCTCTCTTTTTCGACCGGATACACACACATATATACAAACCATAAATCAAATTTTGATTCTTGAAAAACCTATTCAATCACAACCCAAATGATGTCTAAGATATTGGAACAAGGTGGAAACTAGTTTTCTTGTCCTTCTCTTCTTTCTTGGTGCTCTTCGATTGCCTACACATAAAAAACAAATCACAATAAAGTGTATAATCATGTTAGGAAAGAATTAGCATCAACGAGCAAATTTATTTGTGAGTTTCAAAGGTTCTGTTTGATTTCTGGGTAAAAAGTACGTCGTACTTTGTGTATTTTGCACTAAGTGGAAAATACACCGATTGGTTATTATAATACTTCATAATTCAATTATGGTTAAATTAAGTATCCATCACTTAATTTAAACATATAATACCATTTATATGTTCATAGTACATATAATGTTTTTTATATGGTTATTATACTATTTATTTGGGATTTATGAAAATTAAGTATTATAATATTTATGTTATACGTATTATAATACTATAATTAAATTACTGATTTTTTTATGGTTAAATTTCTGATTTAGGTGCGTGTTGTTCCCGATCCTTATATGCCTTGTGTGATGCCTTTAATTGCAATCTATGTGCGTGATAAGTGGGATACACTTGGTATAAGTAATAATTATATAAGTATATATATACGGCATCCGTTCTATGGTATTCGCTTCTCGCGAAGAGTCTAATTTCTTTAAGCATTTAATGCGATATAATGAAATCATCCTAATATATGATGAGCGTAATTTCACATACGATAAAAATATGTATATGATGATTACTAATATAAGTATTTCTTTTCTTTGACTATTATGGGCGAACCCTTGTCACCTGACCGTGTGTTCAACTTCCCGATGGATGAGCCAGAGCCGCATCCTGCGTATGACTTCTTTGCACCTCGACCACCGCCCAGTTATGCTAGTAACCCAAACAACATGAACGGGTGGATTAAGGCAGATGTGCCATTGTTAGGAGAGCTGGGCGAGCCTCTAGGAGCTGAGGTAGATGAGCCGATAGTTGACCCAGTGATCGATGAGATTGTTGAGCTGATAGTTGAGGTAGAGGAGCACATGGTCACCCCAGTGATGGACGTGGAGGAGGACCTAGTGGTTTTATTTGGTGATGACGACTCTGGTGATGATGATTCTAAGGGACCCAAGGATGATGAGGAAGTTTGGGAGGTGAACGAGGAGTGGTTGATGGCACCCGTCACACCACCTCTGATGTTAGTTATGCCCCCACCGAGCACTTACGGGGTAGGAGGTCCATCTATCACCGCTGCTGAGGGACATTCCCTTACCCTCTTAGCACCTGGAGTTCCTGTACCTCAATCAGTGATCGAGGATTTATGCACCCACATAGGTAATCTGGAGTATGGTCATGGGCAGTTAGTGAAGAAGCTGATCACGGTGAGCGATGCTGAGGTGGCTGATGGCATTGCTATTGGGGAGATTGGTCCTAGAGTTTTTGCTGTAGAGGGACAGGTATAGGTTATGGCATCCCAGATGGTTCAGGCCGTGTGTAGACTGGAGTAGGTCGGTACCCGGATGGAGCAAGATCAGCAGGCTACTGCCCAGCGAGATGAGGTAATTTCTAGACTTAGCCAGCAGGTGCAGACTTTACAGGCCGCCGTGTAGCATAGAGATGTGCAAATTCTGCAGCTACAGACTTTGGTTGCTGAGATGAGTAGCCGCGAGAGTACTTTGATGTAGTGCATACTTGGGATGGATAGACGCCTCGCTGATTTAGAGAGGAGACCTCCAGGGCCTCAGTAGTCTTGTTGCTTATTGTTCTGATTTTTGGTTAGATTATGACCATTTTGTATAGTTCACTAAACTTCTAGTGCCAGTTAGTGAGGTCATGTTGCCGGGTGTATTTTGTTTTTAAACACCGCAGTCTTTCGGATATTTATGTAGAATCTGGTAGTAGATATTTAGAAATCATTATGATTAGATGTACCGGTCTTGGAACCAAAGATTGTAACTTTTGGGGGATTTTTGGTTGTACGTGTACTACCCCTAGCATTATTATTATTATTATGGTTATGGAAGACTGAGGTTATTCTTGATTATGAGTTTGTGTGATTGTAGATGTTGTTGCCCTTGAGTAATCTTGTTACTAGATTGACTTGACCCTGAGTGTTGAATGATTCCAGTTGGCGAATCATTTGCACGTGTATGTTACTTGTGTGTATAATCCATGTGTGGATATTGTTTTTGATACTTGCCGAGACCCGTTGACCAAACTATATTAAATGATGTTTTGTCGATTGATGATTTTAAAACTATAGACAGCTATAACGAATTCGTGCGTGTGATTAACGAATGTCGTGATGTAAAAAGTGTATTAAAATTTTTTGTGTAACCTATTCGTGTGAACAATAGAAAATGTGTTTTTAAATATCATAAACTATCCTGTGGTGTCAAACAAATCTTCTTTCAAAAAAAAAATTTAATAAATAAATAATGGGGATGGAGGATGGAATGATGATGTCTTCTTTCCTTTATTTTGAAACAATCATATTTTATTTTAATTTTTTTTACCGAGAAAATGACTTACGCATGTAGCGTATGAAAAAGGAACGTTTTGACGAGGATGGACATGACGTCGTTTAGTCCTCAATTATGCATAACTTGATCAACTATGCGTAATTTAGGAAGAACCATGCTATGTCGGGTAAATCGTCACCCTTAAAATGCTAGATAATTAGGATACATGTTTGGGTCAAGCTTTCGAAAGGAGAAAATGTTTTTACCCCTGCTACGTATTCTTGTGCAAGTAAACTTACTCCTATTGACTGCATGAAGAGAGTCTCATGTGAGGTCGGTGGTTGTTATAGAGACATGTGTTGAGACTAAGTGTGGTTGGTGTGCTAGTGAGAAGTTGTAGAATTGAGTCATTAAGGGTGCGAACTGGATGCTTGTTGTAGCAAGACTTGGTGTGAGGTCGGACTGAAAATCCGCATGCCGTGTAACGACAAAGTTTCCAAGGACTAGTAACGGTATATAGTGCCATCGTGCATGGACACGTAGACATACCTGAAATTCGTGGAAAAATGGTAAGGTGGTTAGATGATGAGATACTAAGAAACCGGATACCGACACTGAGAAAGGATCTTCTTGGAGTCGCAGGGTTTCCAAGGTGGGTGGTTAGTCTCGAGGTTAAAAGTGAGAAATAGAGAAGACTTCTCCTACACCAAATGTGTGATGCTATTAATGTAGCAACCGATGGCCGTAAAGAAGACTTCTTTCCCTGAAATGGAAAGTAGTGGTAGTATAGTTGTAAATATACCTGGATCGTCAAGGATTAGAATAAGACACTAAGTGACCCCTGACTTCAGGTTAGGTGTAGTGGTCCTTACCCCTTGACGTAGCGACTCAAAGTGCGTATATGAGGGCGAAAAGATTGGAGATTCTAGCCGAATGGCGACATCCGTTCCCATCTTAGAGAAACCATCAAAGTAGCTAACGCCTTAAGTCGAGCGGTATTAAATTAGGAATATGCGTAATTGTCTCGACTTGATTAGTTGAGTCATCTAAGATTTGATGCGATGCGTTAGGACCAAGTCGACTATGCTAGTCGCGGTGCGGAAACGTTAGAGTGGGAATTGCGATCTTCGTAAAATGAGCAACGAGCCCATGATGCTCAATTGCTTTCTTAATTGTTTTCGATTTGTCTTTCGACAATATATGTTTTCTAGCGGTCCTGTCGAACATATATGTTTTTCCTAGCAGGCATATATGTTGCGCCCCGACTTAAGTGAAAATGTGCTTTATGTGCTATGTTCTTTTGAATGATAGTAATTGTTTAGGTCGGCTTTGTGTACCTTGCGTGAGGTGGCGTAGGACGCGAGGTGAATGGGATATAGCTTATCTGGATATAGATGAAGGTAGGTTTTGAGAGGTACGCAAACCCCCGTTAGTCCTATTGTGTGATTGTGGCTTTTAACCCACAAGCAATGACTAAGGCCGGCTAAGACGCATAGCCGCGATTGAGTCCTATATCGATTACCAAGAAGTATATGGACCCATCTGGCTAGCTTGGTATAGGTGGGGGGGGGGGAAGGGAGCAATTATATCGGTTTGGGTATTGCACCCCGCTTGATGAGCATATCGCGGTATTGCTAAGGCTTTCCTAAATAAACAAGCACAGGTTATTTTGCTAAGGCTTTAAAGTAAGGCAAGCAGATTGTTTCTATTGATAATGAGCAAGTGGGAGATAAAGATGCCTAGAGTAAAGCTTAGGCCGAAATAAATTCATATAAAAATGTTGAATATGAGAATATGCGCTTATAAGATTATTAGTAATTAGTAATGAAGCTAACTGCTTTTGATGGGGTCATATTAAACCCGAAATATTTTCGCAACCGGTGCTGCATTATTTGAAAAGAGAACCGGGAGGGTGGGCGACTTATGTTTTGGTTTTTGTATAATGACTTGTCATTTTGTTTTATTGGTGTGACGTATGTATAGGTTTTGTGTAGTATTAGCGCAATAAGGCCCCAGCCCCGGCCCTTATATCTCCTACTTGTATATGTTTGTGTAATATCACGAAGATTGGAATTTGTGTTGTAATTTTTGTCGAATTAAAAGCCTCCCATTAGGAACGCGCGAATAAATATTTATCGGAAATACCGGGTATCATAATTTGCCGACTTATTATAAGAGCGGTGTGAAATATATTTTGATCTATTTGGTGATAAATTATCCATTATGTTTGATGTTAACTTTTTTCATCAGAAGTAGTCAAAAGTCAATATTAATCGCGTGATTTTTGCGTACAGAACATGTGAGTCCGTTCGATGATGAGAAACCGTCTCATCGCAAGCGTAAGTTAAGATGATTAAGAAAAGTACGAGCACAGGTACGACGCTCCCCTTTAAGTGGGTGGAATGTAACAACCCAGTATTATACGACGCGTTAATACGATCGTCTGGATTCGATTTATATCTTACGAGTTACGTATGATTGCAGCGACGACGTTTGATATTGATTGTCAAGTATAAAATATTTTTCGATATTATTTCAAAAGGAAAAGTGAGAAATTTTATACGATTTTGGCGAGTCCAGCGTTTATCTTGAGCTAGTGATAGATTATTTTACTACGTCTTGATTTTTCGTGGCTTGTTATGCTATAAAGGTGTTTGGAGAAAATTTCCATTTATAGGGAAATTACTACTGAAGAAGAGTTTCTATACGATGTTTAGCATCTGGGAAAGTTCGAAAAGATTTATATTGTTGCTTTTCCGAGAGTGCCGTTTATTAATTATATTTTTTTTTACTTTTATGGCTTTCCGGACCCCATGTTGTTTGTAAAACCGTGTTTAAGGAGGGTTGGTGTAGTATAAATGAAGTTAACATTTTATTAAATGTTATAAAATAAAATTTATTGGGACGGAATAAAAATAATTCCGAATGAGGTGTGGCCGTCGGTACGTTAATTTGAAAGATGATCAAAAGGAAAGAGGACTAAATGTGGCAGGAGTTATCAAAACCTAAATCCGAAATAAGTGAGCAATACCACACACACAGGCACGAATTATTTCTAGTAAACCAAAAAATTTGTTCTTTCTCCCTCCTTTTTTAAACACCACGCGACTCGGCCATCACATAAACGCACCCAAAATCCGATGATTTTACCGACATGTAATACAATCTAAATACGTTATCCCCCTTAATCCTCTCAATCAAGACCCTTGGTCTACACATACCCACTGGAAGCAATATACACATGGGGGCCATGTGTATTTTATGGTTCCACTGTCGGGCCGAGAGTTTTGTCGGACGATGGGTTGGAAGTAATGTGGGTTTGAATGAAAGCAGTAAAAAATTGTAACAAGCTACGGTTTAATGAAAAGTCGGTTTCGGTTTCGGGTTGTGTCCGAGGTCCCACATGCTAAAGGTCAAATGGGAGCAAGTATGAATTCAAAGCGCGTTTATAACGTGACTTAGTCTTATATACGCATTTTGCGTAGCTCTAAATACTTGTATTTTATTTGGTTTTTGTATTATTGATTTCGAAAAATGCATGGTTGGTGAAATCTGAAGCTAACATTTGCGTCTCTTAGTTAGATTTTGATTGGGGTAGGGAGTGAGAGCGAATTCGATAATCGTGTATATGACGAGGGATTTTAGATCACTTGTTGAAAGATGGTTTTTTTTTTTTTTTTTGTAGGGTCGAGAATGAGTTTTTTGACGCGTTTTGTAACATGCAAAATTCAAACACGAAAACTCTGGGCACATGAATTCGAATGTTTGAATGTTTGTAAAAACTTATTTTTATGGTATGAACAGTTTCGGTAAGGAGGATCGTTCCGTAAATCCTCCAAACAAAGATAGTCTAAGAGAGCCGAAGAGCCCCCCCTACGAATTCCGAGGCAGTTGAATGTTTACAGCAGGCGGAAGCAATCAGCTAATTTCATTATTTAAGGGTTGTGCAGGTGAAATAAAACGAGACGGCTGAGCGTTTTGAGTGTGTGTGCAGTGGCGAGCTTTTGTGTTCGTTATTAGCCTTCCAAGCGAAACACAAAAGTTGATCGAAATTTGACGTTTTAACTATATGTCAGCGAGGTTTTTATTTTAAAATCGCAATGATAACGGGTCAGAGCGCCAAAAATCGCATGATAAGTGTCGCTTTGGTGTCCATATTTCTGTCGAGATGACATTATCTCGGGCTAGCGGAACTAAAAAAGGAGATGTCCGGCGTCTGCATAAAGTCCTCTTAGAGTGCGGGGAGGTCGGAGGAAAAAGTTGATATATCAGATCATTTTGTACTGGGGGTGTACAATCTAAAGTAAAAATTTATAGTAAGATTTATAAAGGCGGTCAACTAAAGACAAACATTGACTTATTTATAAAATGAGTTTAATATGGCACTTGTGAGTTTTTATAAAGATAGTAATCACTAAAGTAATGTATGACAATAGTATTTTTGAGATTTAACGATTATTATAACGGACGAGTACCAGACAAGTTGCGGTAAAAAAATAAAGGTAGAATATATTACATACTCTTAGCTTCATAACCCGCCCTACTGACGGGTTCGCTTCATAATATTACTACTTGAAGAAATCCAATAAGGACGTAAATCAATAATAAAATTTTTAAACAAAAAAAAATTTTAAATATCTTAAGCACAGACAATTGAAAAGAATAGAAAGTGATCATGTATTATATGTACAAAGTATAATAATAATATGAAAAGAAAAGAAATAAATTAGACGGTGCCTGTATTCATATACGAAATAAATTTCATTTGTATCACATACTACTAACGTCTCCCCAACCGGGCTATAATCTGCCTTTATTATAGTAGTTCTCATCCCAATCTAACATACAATTGCAGCCTTGCAGGCGTTCCTCATTACTTGAACATAAATGTTAACAAAACTGAATCAATTTTTTCTAAATAAAATTCAACACATCAATATACCCTCTACATTTTGAAATTTTTTTGAATTGGTTCAATCGTCTTACCGGCAATGAGGCTTTCTAACAAAGATTCAATATGATAGTAAATGGACAGCCCGAACCCTATCAAGGCTTGAGAGGTGACTTCAGTCTTCTTGGTGTCATACTCATCACCACAGCCTTGTCTTAAGTTCCAAAAAGGAGAAGAAATGCGATTATAGACAATTATCAGCTCAAACAAACAACAACAACTCTTCAGGCCATACCACACATGGGCGGCTAGTTTTCAAAAACTTCTTCAAAGAACTTTCGGTCCATAATAAACCACGAAACTATTAGATAATAATATTTACCTACTCTGGTCAATAGATAAGCTCCATTCCACCTTAAGCTACAGTCAAATAGACAAAGTGTCAACATGTCTCAAAGGGTTGTTGAAAACTCTTCAGAGCACTTTAAATAAGTTACAATGAAGTAAATACCTAAGAGCATTCAAGTTGCTCTTAGTGCTTGCGCAAATGGCTAATGCTCTGCGTCACTATCTTCAAACCATCACATCTTTTGAGTCTGCAATATACTTTTTCATCAATAAAGTATTTTTATTTTATACATCATTGAATTAAAATTGATGATAAAAAGGACCTCGTTCAAGCATTCTATGTTAGGAGAGCTTATTGGTAATCAAAATAAAAAATAAACTTAATGTTATACCATTAAGCATACCTCTTATGTAGTATCAATGCTTTTTGGTAAGAAGCTGCAAGTATAAATGTTGGATGACTTGGACTTTAACATATAGATGTTTAATCCAACCGAGTTCATTGCTAATGTAACATCGAGGCTTTTTAGTGAGGAGCTGCAAGTAGAAACCGTGGATGACATGGACTTTATTTTTACGAATTTATGCATAATGCACCCGAGTTAAAGCAGAAATGAGATATGTCAAAATGATTTTTTGCTTTATCAATATGAAATATATATACTACATGTTTGATATATATATTAAGTAAAGATTTGGAGGAGGAGATCCTATATTATAAACGGATATACCTGCAGTTTAATCAAATACGTACATGATTATACAATTTATCTCCCTGTGCATTCCAAGAAACTTAACATCCCCGCAAACTGCTGCAAACTCAACACAACTCAAATCACTCAGATTGTCCATATACGCTCTTTCTGCTTCCTCAGAAAAAAAAACCATATTCCACTTGTAAGTTATAATGTAACACTTTTCATGCTACAAAAACCTTATTGTCAAAAAGTGTTCACACTTGCAAACTGTTAACTCTTAATATTTATAAAAAATGCTTTTATCTGCAAGTTGCATTTCAAAATAGCGGATAAGCAGTTTTGAATGCTTGCTATGAATATAATGTTTATGGTAATCTGAAATAAGCAGTTCGAAAGTTGATTGTTCAAATTGCTTATCAGATTATGACCATTTGACCCATTAAATCGTTTAATAAAAGTAGAATTGCTAAACACTCAATCGACTGAGTATCTGATTATTCCATTTTATTAGCGCGAAGGTCAATCCAAACACTATCTTTGGCATTGCACTTTTTTTTTACGTTTTGCTTATTTTAAAAGGCGAATGTAGTTTTGGTAAAAGTCCCTAACACGTCTTAAAATAAGCAGTTTGGCATAAGCAATTCCTAAAGTGATCAATTAATCAACTCTTAGAACTGTCAAAAAGGTACAGTAATAAACAAATTTAAAATGCAATCCTAAACACCCCGTAAATGACAGTTATGTTTATCAATAAACATAAATAATTTACTTGATCAAAATATGACATCATAGATGCATATAAATATTTAAAAAAATATATAGAACCGGATTTACCTTATGGTGTAGAACTGTAGATCATTAGAACAATGATTCTTGATACGCGAAACACCAACAATTTCAAAATTGTCAACATCAATCTCCAAAAGCTGACAGTAAGTTTGTAACATGCTCATATTTGGACAAAAGCTAAGGTTCCATATGACAAACAAACCTGATAACATAAATGAAGTGTCAAATACCAAAGCTATTTTCGGACCCCTAAAAATATAGCCACACGTCAGGTGCTCGCCCTAACACTCACCTAAAAAATATCAAAAGAAGTACATGCTGAAACAGGTTACGTCAGGTTTACTGGAAAAGACTACATTCTAAAAGATTGTCTATTAAAAATTTTACAATGCCCCATATCGTTGCCATTTCTTTGAATACGAAATCAATTGATTATATTACCTCTGTGTACAGAAACGTCATCAGCTAATTCCTTTGTAGATCGTTCATCAATATTTGCTTCGTGATTTGTGCTTTGAACTCCGCTTCGAATACACTGAAACCAACAACTAACGTTTATATATATGATCATGAAAGCGTCATATATTGTGTATGCATATTTGTTAGTTACCCATTTTACGCCACTCATTATCCGGTACATCCATAGTTTGTCTCGCAAAAACATGGTTAGGATCATTGCCACCAGAATCAACACCATCGACTAAATTACCAATACCATATGCTTACTGGAATTCATATCTCATCCCATTCACCCACATGATCTGTTTGGCCACGCATACCTAATATTCACCCTTTTCCTTCTCAAACACCACTTGCGTTATTTGGGAATTAGTACTAACTACATAAAATGGCTATAAAAACAATCTTAACAAAAGATGCCTTAATAACTTTTTAAAAAACTTTGATATTATTTACCCCTTAAATAGTCACAACATCATAAAAAAGTACATTCATCCAAACATTAAAAGCCACAATAATTATGAAGAAAAAAATTTAGTTCTAAAGCGCAAATCCAAACACCCCCTAAGTCTCACCGTAAGTATCCAACTGGCTGATAATTGGACCAAAGCCGAGTGTCGCCCCACCGGAGGTACAATATAGCGATCACCTAATTAACATCATGTTATTAGCTGTATAATCCATACAAACAGGCAGCGCTAATCTAGTGTAAGGAAAAAAAACTCATGGGGCTTTTCTTTTGCATGTAACAATACCCATGCAAGGCAAAGTGTGAATTCAGATATAAAAAAATTATATGCCAGAAGAAAGAGTTCTTTCGGCAAAAAAAGAGCCGTGAGAAGTGTCAATTAAAATCAATAATCTTTTGGCATTATTAGTAAAGTAAATCAGATTCTATTAAACTTGTACACCCGAGGACGTGTGGCTTAGAGTCATTTAAGATCAATACTAAATAGTATTTTTCCATTTTTTCTGTAAATCATAACCAAACACTATTAGCAGTTTAAATAAGCAACCCTAAACAACGTTACTGACCCAATGCCCACATTACAATCCATGGGAGCGGATCAAAAAGCAACCCCAAACACGAAAATAAACATCATCGTCATCCTCTTCAAACTCCTTCTATAACTTTCAATACAATTTATACACTTAGGGATTGTTTCACATTGGTTCTACGTTCAGGTAATCATCAGTTGTTCGTCCTTGGGTATAAGAAAACTGTTTCCGATTATCATACTATCTAGGAGTCTAACAATTTGTCAATGTGTACTTATCGAGGAAATACTTAATAATAAGATTTTCCAAACACCGAAACAACTAATTATCTTCAAAATTTTCATATCACATAACCACTATACATCAAATGTTCATCACTAAATCGTTCAAGTCTCACATACAAAAGCTGAATATGTTTATTTAAAAATTAAAGATGCTTAACAGGTTTTGCACATTTAACAAAAGCAAAATAGAAAGGTAATAAAGTACTGTGCATTGGTCTAAGGCACATAAAGCAACCAAACTGGTATACCACTGTATATATTCAGTAACTTGTTATGAACTCAAAACAAATGAAGTCAATGCCGCTAATGTACCGCCATACATTACCTATTTTCGCTTTAAAACGTACATTTAAAATAATATTAGATAAAGAATAATAGCCATTGTTGACTCACCCAAACTTCCGTTTTGCAGCAAAAAAAAGCAAGCACTATGGAACTACGTCATACGGGTTAATCGCGCCTTTGATTCAATACATTTGATGAATACCCCTAACTCCAGCAGCAGGATGTGTCAACAACAGCTGTGATTTATGGCAGCGGTAGCAGCAACCAACCATCTGCATGATAAAAAAAGCAACCTGAGATGTGGACCAAACAAACCATACAATAGATAATGAATGGCCTAAAGCCTAAAATTTAATGTAGATATATTAGTCTAGTGATATACCACAAGTAGTCTGGTATATGCATTAAAAAGTTGAAGTAACCATATCAATATTTTGAATAAGAATCTTACATACAGAGAAACTATTAAACCATTTATCTTTATGTCATATCAGTTCCATGTACAAATTGACATGTAATCAAATTAGTAGCAATAATGGATTAATTAGGAGTGCTCCACATAATCGGATAGAAGAGTTTACAACTATAGTTGTCATAAACCCATACATTATTCAATAGTGTTTTTGTATAAACAAAAACTCACATAACATGTGCAATAAAACTCCATTTGATAGAAAATGAAAAGCAGAAAATAAAATAAAAAATTACCTTTATCATTTATTGTGTTCGGCTGCCCTGCAGAACCTGAGGCCCCATCTTCATATCCTAAAATTAAGATTGAAGAAATAAATTTGATATGGTACCCAAAATCAAAAGAAATTAAAGATTCAAATTCATTCTTAAAAACCGATTTGACTTACCTGATTTATCGACATGGTACCCAAATCTGTGATGATGAAGACAATTAAAATTAAAGATTCAAATTCAAATTCATGAACAAAAACAATTAGTTTATCCATCGTAGCATTATAAGAAGAATAAAAAAACAATAATTACCTCTCGTGATGATGAATTGTAGTGACGATGGATTGAAGTCAAATGATGAATTGTGTGAATTGTCAATTTCAAATGATGATCAACTTACACACAGAATCGTCACTTTTCAGTTTGATATAAAATGCAAAATCTAGGGAGAAAAATTAAGGTTTTAATTTATGGAAATGATAAGAAAATTGAAACTGCCATTGTGTTTAGTTGTTGAATAATGAGGAGTTATTTAAGGATGACATTTTAGTTTTTGAATTGTGTATCACAAAACCTGGCATGGTCTAGTGGTTGAAGCGCTGCTTCTCAAAAGGCATGACCAGGGTTCGAATCTGCCAAGAGACAAAAACTTTTAAAAAATTTCTGGAATCTCATGCTTGCTATGTGTCCATGTCAGCAATAAGGTGGAGTTTCATGGAGGTGACATGGCATGTGAATTATTGACGTGTCATAACTTGTCCTATATATATCTAAAGATAGAAAGTCAACGTAAAAGTCAAACGGAGATTTTAATCGACATTAATATGTCGTAAAGGTTAATTTGGATATTAAAATAATATCGACGGATATTTTAAGAACAACGGGTATTTTACGACCATTGGTCGGTTTTAAAATTGGAAAGTCTAAAAATAGTAACTTTTGTAATATACGGGATATAACTCCGGTACGAGTAATTAATAACCAAAATGGGTGAAGAATGTACGATGAAATAAATAAATATTATTATATATATAATTAGATGATGGGACTTACTAAAAATGGTAACATTCCAAAAATAGAAAGTTTCTGAAAATAGAAAGTTTTCAATAAAGTATTATAACGTGTAAGTAAAAGAATGAACGTAACTCAATTATGTGGGGTTTAGGATCTAAGACGCGCAAGTGAATTTCTCATCACATGTGTATGTATATCTATATAGTTTTAATAGTTGTGATGTACGCACTATTCGATCGTACCTTATTGTATAGTAATCGAGCGACATAAATTATAGGTCGCGGTTGAGTTCGTTGTTGAGTAGTTCATGATTGTTTCGGTTGTTTAATCTTCGTCTTCGATCAATGTGAGTTCATAGCCTCGCTTTTGAACTAGTTTAAATGTTTTATAACCCGCGAGTGTGATACATGTTTGTTTTTAAAAAAATTGAACGCAATGTGTTTTGATACGTGATATGATTTCATTGCTATAAGTATATGCCTTTTACTGTGTGACCGTTAATTACCGAGGAGGTAAATGCTGAATGTATTAAATATATCTATTGGGTTTGACAAGCCTGTCCGGGGTCTGAATTCGATGGTGAACACTTTGTAACGGACATTTGGTATTGAGACTAGGGTGGTGGCATACCCCCGGTCAGTATTTTATCCTAAATGATAAATGTGTTAAGGTTCGGTACACGGGCTCATGTTAGTGGAAATCATGATATAACTTGCCTTGCTAGCAACGTTATAATTGTTTTTGTAGAACCAAATATTGTGTTCTGACTGTTATATATAAACTCTATGAATTCACTGAACGTTTTGTTGACGTTTTTAAGCATGTATCTCAGGTTTAGGAGCTGTTGATGGCTTGGATGGAACGGAACGCGGATATCGGGGATTGTGTCTCGGTGAAAATTTATACATTTTATCAAAATGGATTTTGTACGAAAGTTGTGATGTGACTAAATAGAAAAGAAATTTCTAAAGTTATTTGGGACCTATGTAATTCTGATTTTCCTCATAAATAAAATAAATTTTGTTTTATAAATGTTTCATTCAAACGTTTACTGGGACTCGTATGCATGTATTATGAAGTAGCACCCCAAATGTTGTATTCTGTTGCGGATCGTATTTTGGGGGTGTCACAGAGTGGTATCAGAGCACGAGTTGTAGCGAACTAAGTCGTTTTACAAAACTTGGACTACAACTATTTTCGGAAATTGTCACGAGTCTTTCACCATTGTCCGATATCAGCGTGCAAGTTGTTCCCGATCCTTAGATGCCTTGTGTGATGCCTTTAAATTGCAATCTATGTGCGTGATAAGTGGAATACACTTGGTATAAGTAATAATTTATATAGTATATATATATATATATATATATATATATATATATTATATATATATATATTAGATATATACTTAATATATATAATATATATTTATATATTTACTATATATATATATATATATATATATATATATATTACGGCACCCGTTCTATGATGTATGGTTATATATATATAACTTGGTATTCGCTTCTCGCAAAAAGTTTAATTTCTTTAAGCATTTAATGCGATATAATGAAATCATCCCTATATATGATGAGCATAATTTCACATACGATTAAAGATATGTATATGATGATTACTAATATAAGTATTTCTTTTCTTTGTAGTATCATGGGCGAACCCTTGTCACCTGACCGTGTGTTTGACTTCCCTATGGATGAGCCGCATCCCGCTTATGACTTCTTTGCGCCTGGACCGCTGCCAGGTTATGTTGGTAACCCAAACAACATGAACAGGTGGATTGAGGCAGACGTGCCATTGTTAGGAGAGATGGGCGAGCCTCTAGGAGCTGAGGTAGACGAGCCGATGGTTTGACCTTGTGACGCTATGAAGTTAGCGGTGCTGATAGTTGAGGTAGAGGAGAGATGGTCGCCTAGTGATAGACATGGAGGCGGACTTAGCTATGCGTTTGTGTGATGACGGCGACTCTGGTGATGATGACTCTAAGGGACCCGAGGGAGATGAGGAAGTTTGGGAGGTGAACGAGGAGTGGTTGATGGCACCCGTTACACCACCTCCGATGCCAGTTATGCCCCCACCGAGCACTTATGAGGTAGGAGGTTCATCTACCGCTGCTGCTGAGGGACATTCTCTTACCCTCCTAGCACCTGGAGTTCCTGTGCCTCCGTCGGTGATCAAGGATTTATGTACCCGCATGGGTATCTGGAGTATGGTCATGGGTTGTAGTGAAAAGGTGTTCACGTAGTGAGGATGCTGAGGTGGCTGATAGACATTGCTTATTGGGGAGTTTGGTTCCTAAAGTTTCTACTATGGGGTATTAGATGCATGTCGTAGGCATCGCAGATGGTTCAAGGTTTTTTGGGGGTTGGAGGCAGATTGGAGGCAGGGTCAGCAAGCTGCGACCCTAAAGGAGAATGAGACTATTTACAGGATTGAGTCAGCAGGTACAGACTCTTCAGGCCGCCGTGCAGCATAGAGACGTGCAGATCCAGCAGCTACAGACTTTGGTTGCCGAGATGAGTAGCCACGAGGGTACTTTGATGCAGTGCATACTTGGACTAGATAGTCGCCTCGCTGATGTGGAGAGGATATCTCCGGGACCTCAGTAGTCCTATTGATTTTTTTACTTCGATTTTTTGGTTGGATTATGACCATTTTGTATAGTTCACTAAACTGCTAGTGCCAGTTAGTGAGGTCATGTTGCCGGGTGTATTTTGTTTTTGTAAACACCGCAGCCTTTCGGATATTTATGTAGGATCTCGTAGTAGATATTTAGAAATCATTATGATTGGATGTACCGGTCTTGGAACCGAAGATTGTAACTTTTGGGGGATTTTTGGTTGTACGTGTACTACCCCCATTATTATTATTATTATGGTTATGGAAGACTGAGGTTATTCTTGATTATGAGTGTGTGTGATTGTAGATGTTGTTGCCCTTGAGTGATCTTGTTACTAGATTGACTCTACCCCGAGTGTTGAATGATTCTAGTTGGCAAATCCTTCGCACGTGTATGTTACTTGTGTGCATAATCCATGAGTGGGTATTATTTTTGATACTTGCCGAGACCCGTTGACCAAACTATATTAAATGATGTTTTGTAGATTGATGATTTTAAAGCCGTGGACCGTTATAATGAATTCGTGCGTATGGTTAACGAATGCCGTGATGTAAAAAGTGTATTGAAAATTTTTGTGTAACCTATTTGTGAAAACAATAGTAAATGTGTTTTCAAATTTTATAAACTGACCATGTGGTGTAAAACAAATTTTCTTTTAAAAAAAATATAAATAAATAAATAAATAATGAGAATAGAGGATGGAATGATGCTATCTTCTTTTCTTTCTTTTAAAACAATTAAAATTTTATTTTAAATATTTTTTTATACTGAAAAAAATGACTTATGCGTGTAGCGTATGAAAAAGGAACGTTTTGACGAGGACGAACATGACTTCGTTTGGTCATCAATTATGCATAACTTGATTAACTATGCGTAATTCAGGAAGAACCACGCTATGTCGGGTAAATCGTCACTCTTAAAATGCTAGATAATTAGGATAAATGTTTGGGTCAAGCTTTCAGAAAGAGAAAATATTTTTACCCTTGCTACGAATTCTTGTGCAAGTAACCTTACTCCTATTGATTGCATGGAGAGAGTCTCGTGTAAGTCATTGTGACCGAGTCGTCCCGAAGGGAAAATACCAACGGTATTGTTCGGAACCAGTGTGTCTAGACAGGAGTGAAGTCTAGTTTGTGGGGATGTAGACCGACGGTCGATACCAAGAAACTAGACACCGACACTGAAAAAGGATCTTCTTAGAGTCGTAAGGTTTCCAAGGTGGGTGGAAGCCAAGGTTGTTAGTTCCGAGGTAGAAAGTAAGAAATAAAGAAGACTTCTCCTACATTAAATGCTTGTTGCCATTGATGTAGCAACCGATGGCCATGAAGAAGACTTCTTTCCCCGAAATGGAAAGTAGTGGTAGTATAGTTATGAACATACCTGGATCGTCGAGGATTATAATAAGACACTAAGCGACCCCTGACTTAAGGTTAGGTGTAGTGGTCCTTACCCCTTGACGTAGCGACTCAAAGTGCTTATATAAGGGCGAAAAGATTGGAGACTCTAGCCGAATGGCGACATCCGTTCCCATACTGGAGGAACAATCAAAGTAGCTAATGCCTTAGTCGAACGATATTGAATTAGGAATGTGCGTAACTGTCTCGACTTGATTAGTTGAGTCATCTAAGATTTGATGCGACGTGTTAGGACCGAGTTGACTATGCTAGTCGCGGTGCGGAAACGTTAGAGTTGAAATTGCGATCTTCATCAAACGAGCAACGAGCCCTTGATGCTCAATTGTTTTCTAAATTGTTTTCGATTTGTCTTTCGACAATATATGTTTTCTAGCGTGATTATCGCCGCTGAATTGTGTAAAAAACGTGCTTTATGTTTTATGTGCTTTTGAATGATAGTAAGCGTTTAGGTCGCTTCGCGCTGCCATGATGTGGCATAGGACGTGAGTGAATGGGTATACTTACCCGGATGTAGATGACGATTGGTTTGAGAAGTACGCAAACTGATAGTCTATTGTTGATTGGGGCTTGTTAATCCACGAGCTTGACCACGGTTGGCTAAGACCTAGCCGTGATTAAGTCGAGATCATTTCTAAGAAGCTTGGCCATCTGGCAAGCTCGGTATAATGAGCAATTTAATCGGTTGGGTATGAACCCGTATGAAGAGCATAGCCATTGCTGAGGCTTCATAGTAAGTAAGCATGGTTGGTTTGCTAGGACTTCATTGTAAGCGAGCATGAATTATTTTGCTAAAGCTCAGTAGTAAGCAAGCACGATACGCGATAATTATCGCCAATGCTTGGGTAAAAGCGGGTGTGACGAAATGCCTAAGTAAAGCTAGGCCAAAATATAAAGTCATTCTAAAATGACGAATAGGCGAATATGTGCTTATATGATTATGTGGTTATGTGCTATAATGCGTTTGATGGGGTCGTATGTACTCCAGAATATTTTCACAAGCGGTGGTGCATTATTTAATGAGACCAGGAGGGCGACGTATGTTTTGGTTTTGTGTAACGGTGTACGCTTGGTTTTGTTGGTAAGATCACCAAAGTGAGTTGGGTTGATTTTTTTTCGTCTTAAAAGCCTTCCTTTTAGGAACGGCGTGATAGATTTTATCAGATAATTCTGTGGCGTATTTTGTCTCTTATGATAAGAGCAATTGTAATTATATTTTGATCTCGTTAGTACAAATGACCATTTGTCTTGTTGACTTTCCATCCATAATGGTCAAAGCGAGTAAAGTGTCGTGTATTCGTTAAGTGCGAGTGAAGTTAAGATGAGTAAGAAAGGATGAGCACCGGGATGACGCTCCTTTTAAGGTGGGTGGAATGTAACAACCCGAGATTTACGACGCGTACGACGATCGCGGATTCGACGTCATAATTATTATTTTATGAATTTCTATGACTGAATGTCGATATGTAAAATTTTAATTGTCGAAAATAAATATTTTCGTATTTATTACCGATGAATTTGAGAAATTTTTAATTTTGTCGTTTCGCGAGTCAACGTTTGACCGCGCGACAGTTAAACCATTTTAGCATCGTAATAAATTATGACGCGCCCCTTTAATGTTTTATTTTTGTACATTATAGCTTCGTAGACTCCGACGACCTTTGTTCCTCGACTTGGCCAAAACTCGCTTTTTAAAAGTAATAGATACATACATACATTTAAATTGTCAAGTGCTACTTTTAATTTAAAAGGTTCTATAAGAAAAATACTAGTAATAAAAAGTTTTATAAAAATTTTGCATGGTGAAGCCCCCTAGCCTCACATAGCCGCCGGCTATGGCACCCCAAACACTCCGCCATTTTTATTTTCAACACAATGAAATGATTATGTTCTATTTCCAATTTTTGGCTTAACTATTTCTACACACAAAGAATAAACACATAGTTAAAAGGTGAGTTCTTCCTCCCCTTGTTTTCCCTTATTCGGCCGGATACACACACACACATATATAAACCATAAATCAAATTTTGATTCTTGAAAACCTATTCAATCACAACCTAAATGATGTCTAAGATATTGGAACAAGGTGGAAACTAGTTTTCTTGTCTTTCTTTTCCCTCTTGGTGCTCGTCGAACCCACACACTTTTGATATTTTGATTTAACCAACTATCAAGAATAGTTTGGGTGATGGTTTTGTGATCATCCATTAAATAAAAATGCACATGCAATAAGGTTTATGCATGTTTGAGTTTTGAATAAGATAAGGAAGTTTTGATCTAATTAAGTGTTAGAGGCTAGTGGGAAAGTGTTAATAAAAGGATTTGGGGAAAGGTTTGAATAACAAAAAGTTAAGGTTTTGGGGTTTTGGTTTGGGTTGAGCCGCAACAACAACAAGGAGGAACAAGACGAGTCCGAGCCTTTGTCCGATCTTGCTTAACAAAGCATTGTGAGTATTTTTATTACTAGTTTAATGTTTGTTTTCGCGATTTGAATTGTTTTCGATTATTACATGTGATGAAATTCGAGCAAACTTGCGTCGATTAGTTAGATTGTGATTTGGGATGATTGAGCGATGTGAATATTGTTTATAGGCTATTTTAGATGTGTCGTGAATGGATTTTTGGGTCGAAAATGAATTTTGGCGCGTTTTGTAGCGCACAAATCTGGGCAGAAACTTGGACACGAAAACAAGGCTCGAGATTTTGTAAAATCTGATTTTTGTTTTGAAAATATGATAGAGTTTATCTTTACGATCGTTTTGATATAAAATGGAGCTTCTAATTCATAATAACGAAGAATCTAGAGCGAAATCGAGATATACACTTTAAGCTAGAAAATAAAGTCACTTGTAATATATTAAAAGCTGATAGAAATTTAATAGTCCGATTTGAGCACTTTTGAGTCAGTTTAATCCTTCTGGCGAAGCACGAAAGGTGTTCGGAATGTCGTTTTACTTTGCCGCAATGTTTATTAGTTTTAAAATCGCATGATAACGGGTCAAAACTGAAAGTCAAATTTCTGCACTATATTAAAAATATGACAAGTTTCCAGCAGAATCTTGTAAGGGCATTTTGGTCATTTTATGTCAAGATTCAGGTCTCGGCTAAAACTAAAAAGTTGTTCGGAACGTCGTTTTTCATAAAATCTCTTTAGAGTCCGAGTCGTGAAAATGTGATATAGCAGGTCGTTTAGGACAGAACAGATCTAAGCAAAAAGTATATATATTTATAAAAGTCAAATAAAGTCAAAAATTGACTTTATTATGTAAAATTGGTTAATATGGAACTTGTGAGCTTTTATAAAGATAGTAATCACTATTAGTATTATGACAATAGTATTTTGGATTTAACGATTTTAACGAATAAACTTAACGACTTGCGGTGTAGAAAATAAATATATTATATGTATAAAAAGTCAACGTAAAAGTCAAACGGAGATTTTAATCGACATTAATATGTCGTAAAGGTTAACTTGGTTAATAAAATAGTATCAACGGATAGTTTAAGAACAACGGGTATTTTACGATCATTGGTCGGTCCTAAAAATGGAAAGTCTAAAAATAGTAACTTTTGTAATAATCGGGATAAAACCCCGATACAAGTAATTAACAACCAAGATTGGGTGTCGAAAGTACTACGAGATAAACAAATATTATTATACATATAATTAGATGATGTGACTTACTAAAAATGGTAACTTTCTGAAAATAGTAACTTTCCAAAAATAGAAGGTTTCCAAAAATAGAAAGTTTTCACTAAAGTATCGCAACGTATAAATGAAAAAGAGATCGTACTCAAATATGCGGGGTTTAGGATCTAAGATGCGCAAGTGGATTTCTCATCACATGTGTATGTATATCTATATAGGTTTAATAGTTTCGATGTACGCACTATTCGATCGTATCTTATTGTATAGTAATCGAGCGACATAAACTATTGGTCGCGGTTGAGTTCGTTGTTGCGACGTCTTGAGATTGTTTCGATTATTTTGATCTTCGGCTTTGATCAAGGTGAGTTCATAGCCTTGCTTTTGAACTGTTTTACATGTTTTATAACCCGCGAGGGGGAAACATGTTTGTTTTGAAAAAATTGAACAGCGATGTTTTTATGATACATGGAGTAGATGATTTCATTGCTATGATATATCCCATTTACTGTGTACTGTTAATTACCGCGGAGTAAACAACTAAATGCATTAAAATATATCTATTGGGTTTGACAACCCAGTTCCTTGATCATGAAACCGATTGTGAACAACACTGTAACTGACAAATTGTATTGAGACTATAGGGTGGTGGCATATTCCTTTCCCTCCCCTTCGTATTTTTATCCTAAAGTGATAATGTGTTTTAAGGATTCGTTACAAAACGGCTCTTGTTAGTGGAAATCATGATGTAACTTGCCTTGCAAGCAATATTATAACTGTTTTGTGGAACCAAATATTGCATTCTGACTGTTATTTGTAAACTCTATGAGTTCACTCAACGTTTTGTTGACGTTTTAAGCATGTATCTTAGGTTTAGGAGCTGTTGACGGCTTGGATAGGACGGAACGCGGATATCAGGGATTGTGTCTCGGTGAAAATTTATACATTTTATAAAAATGAGAATTGTAAGAAAGTCGTGCTGCATTTTATTAGAAAGGAAATTTCTAAAGTCATTTGGGACCTATGTAACTCTGATTTTCCTCATATAAATGAAATAAATTTTGTTTTATAAACGTATCATTTGAACGTTTTACTGGGACTCGTGTGCATGTATTATAAAGTAGCACCCCAAATGTTGTATTCCGATGCGTATCGTATTTTGGGGGTGTTACAAATTCACGGATGTGGTCATGCGGATCGGCCCGCAGATAACCATCGAATTTATTTTCCCGAATCATTTTCAAGTGGGTACTATTGATAACAAAGTTGTCATTAACTTCAGGTCGAACAATGACAAAATTAGGAGTTGGTGGCAAACATTCTTAAGCACTTTCCCACATAAGTTGATCATCAGGATTCGAGAATCTTGTGTTTTGTATTCGACAACCTCTTCAGGTAAAATTATTACGACAATTCATAACGGAATGCTGAGATTGAAGATATGAGATGATCTATCTCAAAACGAATTTCTTTAGTCGGATAGTTTTAAAGTCTACAAGTCCTTTTAATTTAAAATTTTATTTAATTGAATACTAGATTTACAAGTTGTTTTTCCCCAAGAAGATTGTGGATTTATACATACGTAAGTACTTGCAAAATTCGATAAATTAAGGTTAATAAGGATAATATTAAAAAATAAAGTAAATTAATTTATATCTATAAATATATAAATATAATATATATATAATAAAATAAATTATAGAAAAAGGATAAATTGATAAAAGGTATTAGATCTATAAGTATTTTTTTACTTATTTTAATATGTGCGACCAGAACTTCGATTATATTTGCACGGCTTTTCTTCTGGAATTTTATAGTTTTGAAATTGTATTTATATTTTTCTATAACTTTTAAATTATAAACAAATAAACAATAATTAAAAATTAATTGACAGAATAAAATAAAGCAGAACTAATGTGATAACATATATTAATATGAAAAGAAAACTATTTTTTGTTTTTGATATATTTTTTTTTCGAATTTGATAAAAAGCTAAATATTTACAGACACACAAGGCATATAATCAGATTAAATATAATTCCAAATGATTATAGAACCTAAGACTAGAAGATTAGGGGTTTTTGAAACAACTGAAACAATTCCAGAAAGTGCGGCGGTTTTAGGTTAAATCTGGCGTACTACGGGTTTACGAGGCAAAAACTTAAATGAAAGCTGGGTAAGTGCGGCGCACTTCAAAATAAGTGCGACATACTTACAGACACAGAAAGCAAAATTCAGGAAATTAAACACGTTTAGGCAAACAAATAACACCATATATATTGTGTGTTAAATTATTGTTTTTGATGTAAAAATGTTGCCAAATGGTTTAGATGATGGGGATAGGTTATTTTGAGGTTATTGTGAAGTTTTGGTGGTGTTTGGTTGAAGTTTTCATAGGTGTCGAAATATATATTTATTGTAGAAAATTAAAAGGCCGTGTTTGGGTGCCGAAAAATATTTTTATAAAGTTTAGGCTACAAATTATGTTAGTACTTGTCAAGGCGATCATTTTGATATAAGGATCACCCCGTAACTCTTTAAAACGAAGTTTTATGGCGATTCCAAGTTTGGAAAAATTTTGTATTAAAAATCAGCACTAGTTTAGTAAATATAATTTATGCGCAGAACTGAAATGGGTCGTTTCGGACACCTTCTGACCCGTTTCGGCCTTCGGCCGAAACACGAAAGCTGTCTGAAACGATGTTTTCTCCTTTAAGTAATTGAATTTTGGCTCAAAAGTGCATAAAAAGGGTGATTTTTATCAAAGTTCAGTTCTGTGTTTTTGGTAAAAATGACAACACTATTTTTATAATTAGTTGCTGATGCAGTTTTCGAGTGGCGTTTCGGGCCTTTTCTGGTTCGAACCGGCCTTCGGGTAAAACATAAAAGTTGTTCATTGGGACGTTTTACATTAATCGCAAGAGATTTTGGTCTGAAAATGCAAGACGATAGGAAATCGTTAGGGTCGAAGTTAGTGATTTGTCATTTTGGAAAAATGCAATTGCTTGCTGATTTTTGGTAAACATTGAGTTTTTGAGTGTTTTTGAGATTGTTTGAGCTCGTGAAACTTTGACGAATAGTATTTTACAACTAATAAAATGTTAGGCTGCGTTTTGGCGATGTCTAAAAATGGTAAGTTCGGGTTCGGGTCATATATATATATGTATATATATATTACTTATGAAGCGGAGTGTTTGGATAAAACCTTGGGTAATCTAGTGTTGTCGGAAAAATGAACATTTTCATGAGATGATATTAACGTCAAAAATTTCTAGACTTTCCAGAAATGGAAAACTTTCCTAAACTATAAACTTTCTAAAAATAGAAACTTTCCAAAAATAATTTTTTTTCAGAAAAGCAACGAAACTTAAAAACGAATATTATACTTTCTTAAAAGATTGTTTATGTTAAATATCTTAGGTTGTGCACACATATGGATTCTACTCTTCTCTTGTTTATTTATATATATGACTTATGTGTCATATTATTATATATATTTTTAATTGCGCACCATTATTTTAGGTCGCGGTTAGGAGTTCGTATCTCCTCTCTCTCTCTCTCATCGTTGAATTTCTATTCTCTTTGCTATCAGTGAGTTTCATAACCTCTTTTTCTATTACTTGTTTTATTAAATTCGGGGGAGATTATATGCTTGATTTCTTGGACAAAAGTACATTTTAAAAATTGTATGCTATTTTGTGATTATATTATTGCCTAAGTACCCTTTGCCACTAAGTCCCCTATTATCATGAGCCGTTAATTATGTTGGGAATTATGGACTTCTACAACTTAGTGTTGCTGATTCAACTTGATACTGCTGGTGATGGTTAGTGCTGCCGATGAAGATTCGTGAAAACAGTCTAAGTTGTTAGTACTGTTAGTTATATTAGTTAGTACTGCCAGTACATTGTTAGTACTGCCAGTATAGTTAATATTGTTAGTTAATAGTTAGTGCTGCTAGTCTTATATAGTTAGTACTGCTATTATGATATGCATGAGTTAAATTAGGAATAGATATACATTATCATTATACGCGTTTTGTAAGCCCATTAGGGTTTCCTTATTGTATAAAAGGAACCCTAAGGCATAGATCACAACAGATCATATCAGTCTTTCATAGTATTTATAGCTTCAAGGTTGTAAACCCTAACACTGTCAAAGAGTGTTCGTATTAATATATTGGAGCTTATTGTTTTGGTTGTATTTCTATGTCAAACATATCTTACTGTTATTCTTCTTAGTGGTATAAACTAGATTCCGCATAGTTTATATCATACACTCAAAGTTTCAATCTTAGTGCCTTTGGATTTATCCAAGGATACTAAACCTTACATCAAGCTAAGGAGTTCAAGATCTGTTCATTGGGATCAACAAGTGGTATCAGAGCTTGTTGTGAAGCTTTGAATAAGAAGAAACAAATAACTCATACTAGATCTAATTCTCTATGATATATTAGAGGCAAGAACTACTTCTACAACTCTGACTGCAAGACTCCCTATCCTCAACCCAAGAGAATATGATCTCTGGTTAATGAGAATAGAACACTACTTTCTCATGACTAATTACTCCCTCTAGGAAGTAATTCAAAATGGTAACAAAGTGCTAAAGAGAACTGTTAGAGAAACTGAGCAGGAATATGAACCTACTACTGCAGAAGAAAAGCAGGACAGGAGGAATGAGATGAAAGCTAGAGGAACTCTATTGATGACACTTCCAAATAATGATCAACTGAAGTTCCATTCATATAAAAATGCAAAATTGCTCATGGAAGACATTGAGAAGAGGTATGGAGGAAACAAGGAATCCAAAAAAGTTCAAAGAACTCTACTCAAGCAACAATATGAGAACTTTACAGGATCAAGTTCAGAAACAATGGATCAAAATTTTAATAAGTTGCAAAAACTTATTAGTCAATTGGAGATTCAAGGCAAAGTTATTACACAAGATGACATGAACTTAAAACTGTTGAGAAGTCTTCCATCTGAATGGAAGACTCATGCTTTGATTTGGAGGAACAAAGAGGATATAGAGACCATCAATTTGGATTACTTGTACAACAACTTGAAGATATATGAACTTGAACTTGCGGGATCATCAAGTACAAGCCAAAATCCATAAAATGTGGCTTTTGTGTCCTCCAACAGCACTAATAGCAACTACAACAGTAGCACAAATGAAGCAGATAACACTGCTTATGGAGTTAGTGCTACTCATACTCAATGTAATCCTACATTTAGAGATAACCTTAGTGATGCTATGATCTGTGCTTTCCTAGCTAGTCAGCCTAATTCTCCTCAACTTGCATGAGAGGATCTAGAACAAATTGATCCTGATGACCTAGGAGAAATGGATTTACAATAGGAAATGGCCATGCTGACAATTAAAGCTAGGAGATTCATCCAGAGGACAGGCAGGAAGTTGGATGTAAATGGTTAAAGAGTTGGATTTGATAGGACTAAAGTAGAGTGCTACAATTGTCATAAAAATAGTCACTTTACAAGAGAATCTATAGCTCCTAGAAATTAGCAAAACAGAGGAAGAGAGAATAATAAAAGAAATGTGACAGTGGAAAGTCCCACTAAAAATGCCTTGGTTGCTCAAGATGGAATTGGAGGGTATGACTGGAGCTACCAAGCCGAGGAAGAGCATCCTACAAACTTTGCATTGATGGCACATACATCTTCAGGAAGTTCTTCCAGTTCAGATTTTGAGGTAGATTCTTGTTCTAAATCATGTGTAAAAGCTTATGCTACTCTCAAAGAAGAATATGATAGTTTGTCTTCAGATTACAAAAAAGTCTTAAGTTAATTTAGTATCTTATAAAGCAGGTTTAGAATCAGTAGAAGCTAGACTAGCTCACTATAAGAAAAATGAGGATGTGTTTGAAGAAATCATTAATGTTTTAAACCTTGAAGTTAAACTAAGAGATAATGCTTTAGTTGAAAACAAAAAGAAATTGGAAAAAGCAGAAAAAGAGAGAGATGAGTTAAAACTAACATTAGAGAAGTTTCAAAATTCATCTAAATCTTTGAATAATTTACTGGAAAGTCAAGTTATTGACAAGTTTAAAACTGGACTGGGATATAATGCAGCTTCTTCTACTGCAGCTTCTCCTAGAGTAGAACGCTTTGTGAATTCATCTAAGATGTTAGAAAATTAGGAGAATAATAAGTCCATATCTGATAAGGGATATCATGCAGTTCCCCCACCTTATACAGGGAACTTCATTCCCTACAAACCCGATCTAACGTTTATGGATGAAATAGTTGAAAGTTGAGTCAAATCATGAGTCTGCTGATTAAAAAATAATGGTGATGTAGTAAAACCTAAAACTATTAGGAAGAACAGCTTTAGACCTCCAGTCATTAAGGATTGGAATTCTGATGATGATAGTGAGGTAGAATTTATACCTAATGTTAAGGATAAAATTGTTAGACCTAGCACTGAAAAGATAAAATTTGTTAAGTCTGCTAGGGAAATAGTAGAGAAGGTAGAAACACCTAAACAAAACAAACACTATCCTAGAGGGAACAAAAGAAACTAGAACAATCTTATGACCCAAAGACTAGGAAGTGACTTTAAAATGATTAATAAAGCTTGTTTTGTTTATGGTAGTTTTGAGCATCTT
>BQNB010046573.1:0-43618 GCA_026074375.1 Tanacetum coccineum
ATATTAATTAATAATTTAGTGCATCATAGTTAATAATTTAGTGCATCATAATGCAGTAACTGACAAAATAAATTGTTATTTTCTTAGTGCATCATAGTTAATAGTTAATATTAACATCATAATAATTTACTGAACCACTATAAATCCTCGCATTATGGTTTGATTGCTCTTACTCTTATCTCTTGTCTTACATTATTTCCTCATAGTATCATATCAATTGTCTAGATAAATATATTGTTCATATTGTGCAAGTGTTGAATTCACATAAACTCAAATCTAGAATTTTTACAAACAATTTAAAACCTTAAATTTAAAAGCGGTAAACTATTCAAACCTCCATCTAGTTTTCCACATATTACATGCAATTGAAATATCTTAAGAGGGATCAACCATATAAGGGGTAAGGTAGTATGAAGACTGTTACCCATGGTATCCTTTCTACACACTCACATTTTCCTAGACATGTCAATAACGATACAGACAAAAGCTAGTTTTCTAGGGCCTAACGCGCACATTCATCAACAAGAAGCAATAGAAAACAAGAGTTATAAACTATAATCAATTATACTCATTGAATCTGTCACAAACAACAAGATATAATCAATCAATGACAAGGTTCATGCATACCCAAATAAATACTAGATGAATTAGCCAAGCATACTCAAATCATAATCAACAAAAGGAATTGAAGACATGAATTAAGATAGATATGATAATCAAACCATTACAAGATGTTTATGGAATGAATTAGGTCTTCTAAGTTGCTAGAAAAACACCTACTCAAACCCTAGAATCGGACTTAAGGTTGGGGGCTTAATAAAAACAAAGTTATGAGGTTGTATTTATAGGCAAAACCTAAACCGACCTTCTGAACGTGTGGGCTGTTGAATCGTCGAAATCCGAGTTCGTATGAAGGAGTTATGATCAACACAATATCTGGTAATTCACGCGCGCGTTAAATGGTATTCTAAATCTCGTGACACCGATTCTTTTAGAGTTCCTTTAGGTCGTCTATGTCCTGACGGCGTCACCAATGTACTGATGACGTCGCTTCGTAAATCATGACGACGTCGCTTTATGCTTGTGACGCCGTCTCCACGCTCTGTAAGCATAGTCTTCAAGAGATTTTGGTGTAGGTCCGTAGTCTTGTCTGTTTCTTCTCTAAATGAGCCCAAGTCATGTGTATTTTCTCCAAATGCCTTCCAAATGGTAAATACCTGAAAAGGAAAGATTAAGTACCTATTTTGGGCATAAATGCACGATTTAGGGTGTTAAATGACCCCGAAAAAGTGTATAAAATGACACCTCATCAAATACCCCTACACTTGGGATTTGCTTGTCCTCAAGCAAATAAGCAAATGGGTTTTCTAAATAGACATTAGCAGGGCTTTTCTACCTAGACAATAGCAATATTGGGGTCATTTAACCTACTCTTTAAAAGCATTTTATAACACAACCTTCTAGACCTCGTAAATAAAAGCACGAAAAGTATATACTAGCACCTCACATAAGTGTTTAGGATTCTCTCTTTCACTCGTGTGTATAATAAGTTATAACAACTATGGGAAACGGAAAATTAACACTCATTACCTGTCAAAGCATATAAATTACCATAGGCTTGGTAAAGGATCAAACCTCCACCGCTAGATGCAAGCATTATTCATTACTATCTAAGATGTCTTTTTAAAGGGTTGTGGGATGTAGGTGCATGATAACATATAATGGAAACGGAAACGGATGGGATACATTTGGGTGAATTTAGAGTGGAAGGGTTAGCTAATTATTTACACGAATACACTTCGGTTTGGTTGCTAAGCCAAGACTCGAACAAAGATATACAAACTCTACACAACTCTACATCAATCTCTTTCTTTTTCTTTTCTATTTCTCTTTTTTTTAATAACATAATACATCACAACATGGGGTTTATAACACGTACCCCTACCTTTGAGCTTTACATGCTCGATATTTACAATCTAACTAATGGCCCAATTTGAGGTGGATCAAAATAACATGGAGATCATCTAACAAACATATGGGGGTATTGACTTAACTTTTATTCCCCATTCTTCCACGAAATAAATACTACCATGAATCCCAATCGTCCCAAAACAATATTTACAAGGATAAGGACTTAGCACCGTGTACTCAATAATTAACTTGGGTTAAAACAATAATGTACTAAAAGCGAGTACATACAAGGTAGGCTAAGGAGATTTGGGTGTAACGATTGGTTTAAGGGTGACAATGCTCTTCATTAATAGTCTGGCTTAACCAGAAAATTATGAGAACCGTGAAAAAGGATAGGCTCGGAGGGTTGTACTAGGGGTATCCTGCACTAAAAATGAGTGCATGGCAAGGGTGTGGGATAGTTATATGATCGGTGTGACCATCATAACAATTACAGGTTTAAAACATAGGTTAATCCTAATGCCTCTTATCAAGCAAATCCTAATACTCACTATGCGGTCTCGGGATGCATCACAAAAACAAGTTCTAGAATTTAATATACTACCGGTACACTCATATAATTTAATACCGATCTTAATGCTCCAGAAAAGGCGACAAAGACCACACGTACACATCCGTAACGACGAAATAGATACACATGACTGCTCACTCCTTAACTCGAGAAGGCTAAAGATATAAACTATCTTGGGTATCAATAATAGATACACGAATTCCTAAAGATCTAAAGGCAAACCTCACATTTTAATGGTGGAATTCTAAGGGTTTTTATGCTAGTCATATACATTCCTATCCATGAGACGCTAATAATACTTGGTTTTCGTCGGTATGTGTCATAATTTTTTTTAATTTGGGTCAAAATTATCTTTTTATGCTATGTTTCGATATATTACCCATCATTACAAGGACAAATCAAATGGCAAATGAAGGAATAGTTTCTAAGGCTTATTTTCCCCCTACACTTAAATTGAACATTGTTCCTAATGTTTTATAAAGATATCCGTAAAAACGAATAAAGGGAAAAGAAAACAAGTAAAAGAAACTAGTACTCCCTTGGTTTGCTCAATAATGGAGAAGAAACATGCGATAACTGGTTGAATCGTCAACAAGAATTGTACCATGAACTTCCTAAGAACTTACACAAGCTTCCTTCTCATTATATATATCTTGTAATCAATGGACAAAGACCAACTATACCAATCATAAAATGTGCGATATACAAATATACAATATGAATTTAGGGTTTGACTCAATAAAGTAGTAAAGATAGGATGAGAGAATTGTCAAACTCATTGGTTTTTTAAGGTTTATTAACAGATGAGTTAACATATTTTTAAATGTTATGCAAGTTTTATTTTCAAAAATAATTAAAAACTTTAAGTTTTCTGGACCTGGACGTTTGACGCCATCGGGAAAATCCTAACCCCGTCATAGGTGTCATGGTGACGGCGTCGCGTGCAAATCGTGACGCCGTCTCCATGTTCTATGAAAATGAAATTTTTGTTTTGATGAAAAATTTCTGACACCTTGATTTCCTTTAAGTTAAGTCATGTACAATAGCTGCATAAAAACCTAGATTTGACAGTTAATCATATGACTGAAACATGACGCGACTTATCTAAACATTTATTTTTGCATGTTTGAATTTGGTTCTAAAAACCGGATAAATTCCCCTACACTTATTTTGTTGCAAAATACCTTTGATTACAAATAAGACGAAGTTACAAACAAAAAAAATCATGATTACAAATTAATTCAAACATAATAAAACAAACTATAAAGAATTAAAACACACAAGACACTCCTAATTGCAGGAAAAGTAAATATTGGGTTGCCTCCTAAGAAGCACTTTTCTTTATTTACGAGTCTTGTAGCTAGACTCGAAGTCACACGTTCTCACGTGTCGTAGAAGTGGTCCAAGTCGATGATTTCCCTTAGACTTTCTCTTTCAGAGAGCTTCTTAGTGGTGGGGATTGACTGTAGGGTTTTGGTAAACTCGTCTCTGTTTGGGTCGATTAGTCTAATCTTGGTGTGCCATGCTCCATCTCCATTTTTGGGTGGTTTATCCTAGTTAATTGGTTTTTTAATTAGGTCCTCTGATTCCCACATATTAATTTTAAGGTTAATGGGTATGGCTCCTAAGAATTCTACCATCCTCCTAAACACTAAGGTATCCTTAAAAGGATTGAGCTCGGCATCTCTAGTAATTTTCTAATCTCCAGGTAAATGGCAGTCTAAGAAGTCCTTCCTAGCATAATATGAGGTTCGTGCGCCTATTCCATCCGAGAGAGGTCGTGGTTTGTATGACTCCCTTTTTCCAAGTGTGTTCCAATAAGGTGCTTCCTCCTCACCTAAGTCTACCTCTTTTACTCCGAATACCGACCTAGTGATTCCTTCCCTTACCGCTATTTTGGCCATCCTACAATCTATAACTGCGTTGGCGGTAGCTAGGAATCCTCTCCCTACTAGCAGAGGGGTCTCGGGGTCCTTCTTCATATCGATCATGTCTGAAATAATTTATTTGTTTTAGTTTCCATATTGTGGGTCTTCTACGTTTCTTTACAATTCCAAACGGGGATAGGATTTGGTTCCGTCAGCTAACCCAAAGATATGGTCAGTCTCTTCTAATAATCCGATGTTAAGCTTTTTGAAGAGGTAAAGTAAAATTATGTTTACACATGATCCTAAATCAGCCAAGGTGTCGAAAGGTTTTAACTCCCCTAATCTACAAGGTAGAGTGAATAGTCGAGGCTTTTCTATTTTGCACAAGGTATTTTCTCCATTGGTCCAAAACGTTGATCGCTTTTTTGCCTAGTTCTATGCTTTCTATCGTATTTATCTAATATGGCTTATAGATTGGAGGTGAGTTGGACTTCAAGAACCAATAGGTTAAGATGCAAACCCTGGAATTCATCTTCAAGAATTGGTTCAGGCTCTTCTGGTTGTTATGGTGCCTGTTTCATCTTGGGGTTTCCACAGGCTGTTTGGGAAATGGTTGCCTCTTTGAAATGTGCCTTGATAGCATTGATTGAGTTGGAAGGGTGAGATGCGCATTGGGGATCGATTCTTGGGTAAGAACGAGCAGACAAAACTGGGGTAGTACTTAGTTTTGGGTTCTTGACCGTATCGCTAGGTAGTGCTCCCGCTATTCGATCGGTGATGGCCTTCAACACTGTGTTGATTTTGTTGGTCATCTCATTTTGTTGTTGTTTGAAATCGGCTTCAAACTTGGATAGTCTAGCGTCTTGAGATGCCATGAAGTTGGATACCAATCCTTCTAGATTTGATTGATTATTTAAGCTTTGAGGACGGTTGTTAAAGGAACGGCTTGGGATTGAACCGTTAGGTTGGAACCGGTTAGATGGGTTTAAAAAATTATTTTAGGAATTTTGAGGTTGTCTCCACCTAAGGTTTGGGTGACTTCTCCATGATGGATTATAGGTGTCACTAAGATTGTTTTGCTGAGGCTTGAAAGTATACCACTTACCTTCCGCTTCATCGGTAAGCAAAGATGCGTATTCAACAAAGTCTTGTTCGGGATCTTCCATGTAGTACTAAGTATCGTGGGGACCAATGCAGATATCGCATGAGGTAGTGATTTTGTTCACTTGGGTAGGCTGTGTCGGAGCAAGATGATCTTCCATCAAGCGTTAGACTTAATTTTCGAGCTCGATTAGGCGGCGGTCGGATGTACTCGGGACATCTTGAGGCAAAGTGATTGCCTTGTCTGGCTTAACGAAATCCCTTGGGTCATTCTAACTTTCGTTGTCATAGAGGCCGAGGTCCTCTAATAATACCCAGGATTCTTTGGCGTTTAGGTCATGAAGCTTGCCACCGGTCGATTGGTCAATGGTTCATCTTGTGACATGGTCATAAAAAATTTGGACTTTGAGCCAAAGGTCTATGCCATGATGAGGGACTTTTTGTAGTAATTCCTTGAAATGAGTCCATGCTTCGGATAAAGATTCTCCATGATGTTGTTGAAACATCAGGATATCGTTGCGGAGTTTTGCGGTCCTTCCCGGTGGAAAGAATGAGCAAGGATCGGGTAAGTATGATCTCCCCAGGTGGGTGATGGATCCTGCTGGAAGACGTTCAAGCCAATTGCTAGCTTGATCGCGAAGGGAAAATTGAAATAAACGCAGGCGCGTTCTTTCCCTATTTTCACCATCAAGGTCAAGTGAGTCCACTAGTTTTAGGAAATCCTTGAGGTGTTGGTTTGGATCCTCGGACCGAAGTCCGTGGATTGAGCATCCGTTTGCACCAACCGGATGGTGTCGGATCGAAGAGGTACCACGTTGTTCCCTACAGGGAGCTCGATGGTATTCCTATAGCCCTCGTGGCTAGGTTTAGAGTAGTCTCCTACAGTGCGGATAGGATTCTCGTCTCCCATGGTGGTGACGAGAATGGGTTACGAAACAGATAAAAAACACATTCGAAAAGAATAGACTACGAGAAGCTAATTTGCAGGAAATTTAAATTTACTTGAATGGATTTAAGCAAGTAGAACAAAGCTAATCTATGATCAGAACCTAAATATTCCCCATGCAGCGACGCCAAAAACTTGTTGCGGTTGTCGTAAGGGACTTCTACAAGAAGTTTTACAACTCCCTAGGCAGTGTACCTAATCGTTGTAGTGTAGTATAGGCAAGACTCGGGGGTTGTTATCGTTCTCTAGGGGAATAGGTTGGGAAGGTTTTGATCACGGTCTAACAGAATTCTAAGGGTTGAGAGAAGATTCTTTTTGTGTTTTTATATTTTATGAAAGCAGGTAAAATCATATATTTGAGAGATTGGTTGGTTTTAGCTATTAAACTAAATATAAACTACGCTACTGGTGATAACAATATAATAAAAGATTGTGTTTATTTAATCATGTATTACTCCCTAGATTGCTTCTCCTAGTGTTGTTGCTTTGTCACACTTGTGATGATCTATGTAATTATTTCCTAAGTCATGAACGAATTACACGAACCCGCCGTCTATTTAATATTTCGTTAAGGCAACACACAAGTAAGGTAGTATGAAGACTATTACAAGGCCCCTAAGAGTATATTAAATGCAATTGAAATATATTAAGAGTGGATCAACCAATCATGTTTTCCTAGACATATCAACAACGATACAGACAAAAGCTGGTTTTCTAAGACCTAACATGCATATTCATCACAAGAAGCAACACCACTAAGATCTACATCCTAGGTTTCATACAATCATAAATAAACACAATAGAAGGTTTAGCCAAGCATGTTAAAGATAAAGTAAGAACAGATAAGAATCACACAACAAGACATATTGAATGATTAAGATAGTCTTACTTGATTAAAACATGAATTAAAGGAAGTACAATAGGGTTTTGAGGCCCTAAAATCGTCCCTAACAGCTGCTAAATGAACTAGGGTTCGTCCCTTTCTTTTACTCTAAAGTTACACACTTAAAACCCTAAAAACGGATTTGTATATATAGGAAAATCGCTGTGACGGCGTCGCGTTTTAATCGTGACGCCGTCATGAATAGAATATTCTAGATAATAGGCTGGGTCGTACATTCTGACGCCGTCTGGAGATCTTGTGACGCCGTCTTGAGATGGGTTGTGACGGCGTCACGTGTAATCTGTGACGCCGTCTCCAGCTTCTGAGTAGAAATTCTTGAGAGATGTTGGTGTAGGTTCGTAGTCTTGTCCGTTTCTTCTCCAAATGAGCCCAAGTCACGTGTATTTCCATAAAAATTGTTCCAAATTTTAACTGAATACTGAAAGGACACCCATTAAGTACCTATTTTGGGCATAAATGCACGATTTAGGAGGTTAAACGACCCCGAAAAAGTGTATAAAATGACACCTCATCAGTTGGCGAGTTCATAGGTGTATAAAACTATAAATGTGAACACAGATTTAATTGTGTGTATGGTATATGATAATAAATATAAGCCTACAAATGAGTTTTCTACTATCTTAAGCTCATGAATACGAAGCGTTACGTACTAGAGAATAAATGCGCCTTGCGGGTGCCTTACAGGGGACCCACACCCCCCGTAAACGTATCTCAAATGTAACTTTCGCCAGTTTGTTTGTACCCAGTCAAACCTGGCGGGGATGTCAATTCCAATAGATCTTATCCATTATACATTGTGCTTACCACGAGGTAATTATAGGTTCCGAAAAATTGACAATTTTAGATGTTCATATAGGTTAATGGATTACTTAGACCAATCCGTAAACAAGAAAATTTGTATTGGTTTAAAGTTAAATATAAGCTATGTAATTTTCATCCATGTAAATAAACAGGTATATTGTGGGGCTATTGAAATTCACCTTAATTGGTGGTATTGACCTTGGAAAAATAAACAAGGTATGACGTCACATTGACGATATTGCAACCTATTTAATTATAGGCCGATTTAGAATAATGCAAGTGAATATAAAATAATGCACTATATTTTATATTGTTATATCACCACCTAATAGCTTTAGTTTTAGCTTATTACTTAAAATAATGTTTATGTTAAGTTTACCTTTTAATTTCCAAGTATAAACGTCTGTAATATATCCAATAGCCAAGAAAAGTAATTATACGTCAATTTAGGTTCGAATTTACACCTTTCTATTATTTTTACAACGATCATTATATATAGTCTAGTTTAAATTCATTAAAATAATAATTATAAGTTAAAAAACGCGTATAAATATTATTTAAGTGATGCTAGATTATTCCTACAAGGTTTTTATAAGGTCTTAACGTACCCTAATATCCAAAAACATTGTTTTAATATTAATGTCTAGGAAAAAGTGTGCAGAAAATTTCATATAAAGTTGTCTAGTTTAATGAAGATTAACTCACTTATATTACACTTTTAGGCTTCGAAAACATTTTAACTTTTTCCGAAACATCAATCGAAGCAACATTCTAGTTTTATATTTAAGTTGGTTCGGACCCGAAAGGCCCCAAAAACACGAAACGAAATCTGATCAGACCACATTTTTACCCAAAAGCTGTCAAAATATTATAGTTGTCGGTAAACTCTTTAAAAATTCTATCTCCATCGTATTGTAGAAGTACTAACACTAGTTTTTTGGTTTTACATCGTTGAAAAATCTGTAATAACTGTATAAAACCTGTTGTCATAAGGAGGGTTGTATACTCACACTATACAAACTATTAATTTTAACCTCATTTTTACAAAAGAATAACCTCTAATCTAACCACTTCAACCTCCTTCACAATCAACATATCCAAACTAACCTAATCTCATCTAACATTTCACCATAATAAGAAAAAAACATGAAATAATTTATAAAAGTGTTTAAGCTAGTTTATGAATAATAAACTTGATAATATGCCTAATAATTCTGATAAGTAATTGGTTGTTCGTGATTTCATGCAAAAATTTATAAAAGTCTTTGTTTGGTGATTATAACTTATAATATTGGTGTTCATGATGTAGATACATTATGTAAGTTAGAAATATTTAAGAACTTATCATTAATGTATGTAAATCGAAAGAGTAGAAGTAGAATGCTTACAAAGCTTCGTATGATAAAAAACCCCTAGTATTTGATTTTACCGCAAAATACCTTATCAAAAACCCAATCTTGATTTATGTAACCCTAACTTTAGATTTGAATAAACCCTTGCTTAAAATAGAAACCCTAACTTGGAAATCAACTTAGAACACCTTAGATAATACCCTTGATCACACTTGTATGCTTGAAATATCAAGACAATAGAAAATAATATGAACTTTTTTTGGCTTATATGAGCCGTGGCTTTTGAGGAGAGGAAAAGAGAGAATGAGTTGTTTTGTTTTTGTGATGAAATGGTTAAGAATGGGAAGTGTTGCTTATATAGGAAAAGATTAACTAGCTTTGTAAAATATCTAGTAGATAAATAAACACATTCCTTAATGAAAGTATTTGGGGGCGGGGGTGGTGTGGCCTTGTAAGAAAAGGGGATGGGGTGATTGTGCATTTAAGTAGGTTAGGAGAAATAATGGTTTAGTTGGTGAAAAGAATTATCTAGTTGATAGATTTTGTGTAAGAAGTGTCTTGGTGTATTTTGTATAAATATAGGCCTAGGGCCGGTTTATATAAGTAAAATGGGGAGGGAAATATTAGATTTTTGACAAGGTATAAGTATTATGGCTATTGGTAACGGTGGTGCGGTTTACATGTAACACCCCCAAAAATGCGTGTCAAAGCAGAAGTATGTCCGGGGGAGTTACTTCATAATACACAGGTTGATACAAAGGATCGACCTCTAAATTGTGTCATTTGAGTATTTAATCTCGTTTATTTCCTTGAAATTGATTATAACATTTGTCACATAATTGCATCTCCATGAATAACTTGAATGTATAGACTCCAATGAACTTCATAAAAGGTAAGCAAATATCTAATATCACCTGAGATTAACATGCTTAAAAACGGTCAAACATAAAGCTTGGTGGGAGTTCAATAGGTTAGTTTAATATGAATGTAAGTTTCAAATGAATGTATTTGTCCACTGTATCATCACAGTACCATGTGAAAATCCCAAAGATTTATAAAGAATGCATGACCAATTTAATGTCACCAAAATGTTTCAAGTATGTATTGCCACTTTATTCAAGGCACAATAAATATCCGTGTGAGTATAAAACAATGATTACAATTACTCTAAGTCTGAAAACCCAGATTGCACAATATAACAGTATAAATTCATGTGTATGTGTTGGGGCCCTGTAGTCCCTACCAATCGTATTCCGGACATGTTTACGTTCGTTTACCTTAGTGATAGCTAATCACCCGAATGGGGATTGTCAATCCCGAATAGATTCTATTTTATATCATTCACGTGGTACATCACGCTTATTACGTCGTTTACCGGCGATTGCTAATCACCCAGAACAGGGATCCACACCCGAATAGATTCTATTTCCTAAACATTCGACGCTCACTCCAAGTGACTTTACAGTTCCCATGACGCTGTGACGTGACTTATATATACCCATCACAGGTGTCCTCTCCAAGAACACCCGGGAGCGATTTAAAAGATATTATATATCCCGTTAACGGTCGTTACCCCTCCAAGAACACTCGGGGCTGTAAAGTAAATAATAATAAGTACTACGTTACCGGTGTCCCTCCAAGATAAACACCCGGGCAGTACAGTTTTTGTCAGCAGTTCAATCGCTTTAGCTAATCCCCCCCCTACCATGCTTTTTGATCAGTGGATTCGTGCCACTAGATTCCAGGGATCCCACCTTAATCTCAAAACAGTGGCTACCGGTTGGATTGCGAAAACTCCTTGAGGGCGCATGTGCATACTCATTTGGCTGGCGCTAGTTGCATCCCAAGAAACATTTCTTCCTTTAAGCGTCAAACTTCAGATTTTAAGGCCTTTCCACTGCATAAAAAAAAACTTGAATTAGATCTACGAAATGATCGACTCAAATAGATGGTCATCACGTAATCCTTTTTTCAAAAGTAAAATATGCATTTGTGACCAAAAATGAGTCAAAGTAATGTATCCACTTAGCGAGATCTTGTAAATGAGTACTGTAAAACCAATATGTAAACAATCATGTAAATGCAATTTGTTCAAAAAGCTTGTTCTCACCCAAAAATATATATAAAAACGTTGTAACCGGGGGTTGTAACTCACCAATATCCTTTAAAAACAATTCACGTTGTTATAAGATAACAGAGTAAGTAAAAGAGTTTGTAGACAAGATGTATCCCCCTCCGCGGGTTTATTGTACATTCAAAATATTGAAATGCGAGGTTATGGAATCACCTCGATTTATATGAAGAAACGATTGAAAGATAGGCTCTAATATGCACAACACCAACGGAAGGACGAAGCAGCTCGATAAGAAGTTGCAAACTTAATCTTTACGGATTAGTTCCCACTAGCCTTATGGTAATGTATTGGGGCTTCCGATGAATGGTTCATCATTGCGACACGTTGATAAAATTTAGATTTAAAGTTTGTTAATAATTTGGTGGTTGGTTAAATAAAATAAATCAAAGTGACGCAAAGTGTGTAATATATTCTTTATTATCATTACATATAAAAATAAACCCGTATATTTAATCTCGTACTGAGGTTATGAAACAAATACAAACATTATGTTGTTTAATTGTGAGTATATAATGCTTTGCAGTTTATATACTAACTGTGATAGTAATTAATTAACCAAATATTTCGACACCAATTTAATTAATAAAAAGGTCCTACATAAATGTATACTCACGTCTTTAAGTTATGATTTAAACAACTGATGTTGTAACGCTTTTTCAAAAGTTAGGATGTTACCCTTTTAGTCAGGAATTTATAAAATAATATTTTATAAATTTATCTTTCGTCTTACTGACGGATCGTAGCTAAAATTGTTGTCTCATTTGTAAAACTATAGTTTTCATTCGTTGTCGGATTGTTGTGTAGTTATATTTTAATATATCTTTTAAAATATAACTTAGTTCCTTTTATCGGTTTCTAAAATAATAGCAGTTTCAGTGAATCATTATAGAAAATCATATAAATTTCGTTCATGACCTTTCCGGTTATATAACGTTTCTACGATTTATAAAATCTTCTCACGTTTTCCTTAAAGCAAATATTTGCAATGTATTCCGTTTCACATATTTTAAATGTCGTGTTTTTAGATATAAATATGTTTATATATGTTATTAGATTCTAAATTAAATTCAAATATAAATATCCTTAGTTATTTAACTGTGTTAAACCAAATATATATCCAATTTTAATATTTATAAAACCTTATGATTATTTTTATTAGTTGATTCATATTAACCAAACACACCCTTATTTTGAGTCCTGTTAAACCAAACGCACCTAGTGGCTGTCACACCTAAACGCCCCTATGGAAATCTGTCCAACCAAACACCCCCTTTGTGCTTTTTCGGTTAAACCAAACACGCTCTTGGGGCTGTCACAAACCAAACGCAGCCCTCGGCTGCTTAATATCAAACCAACCGCACCCTTGGACCCCAAACAGCCCTCGTGGCTGCTAAACCCACCAACAAACGCCCTTGTGGCTGTTTTTATTACCAAACGCACCCTTCTTGGTGAGTAATGAGACCACACGCAGCCCTTGCTGCTGCCAAATAAACCACGCGCACCCTAATCGATTAAAACGAAGGAACAAACACCCTCTTACGTTTTCCATCGAGCCAAACGCACCCTAATATGTGTCGAACCCAAATCAAACGCACCCTTAGCGATGCTATCATAAAACCCGACGCACCCTACTCGGGTTTAATAAAACAAACGCACCCTTTTCGGGTGGTGGTGACTGCCAAACGCACCCTCGTGGTGGTGGCAGCCACCCAAACCCAACCCGAACCAAACCACCCTACGTGGTGGTGTTTACCAATGAACAAACGCACCCTTGGCTGTGGAACAGCCAACCCAACGCACCCCTGTTGGTTTTTAAATAAAACCACACGCACCCTTATGGTGGCTGTGGTGGTGGCGTGGGTGGTGGGATGGTGGTGACGGGGTGTTGGTGATGATGATGATGGTGCGAAGATGATGATGATGGTGGTGTTGACGATGGGACGATGATGATGATGGCAGTGAGAGGGTGGCGGTGGCAGTGGTGGTGTGGAGGAGCGAGTGGGGGAGAGTGACCTAGGGGATCGGGTAGATCGGTTGATGAGGTTCATTTTTGGTCTTGGCCGGAAAAGTCCGCCGGAAAAGTTTTCCGGCGGCGGCGACGGCGGCGGTCGGTGGCGGTGGTGTGGGCTGCCGGAAATGGGAGAGAGGAGAGGGGTGATATGTGTTTTGTGTGTGTGTTTATTTTGATAAAAATGAAAAAAATATATAAACTTTTATATTTATATAAAAGTTTTAAAAAAAACATGTAATGTATATAATAGATTGGGGTTAAATATATAAATATTTCACAGGGACCAAAAGTGTAACTTTTGAGAAATATTTTGTAAGATAGTGGTTCGGGACTTGTTTGAGCGACTTAACGGATGATTCGAGTCACGAAACTTGCGCCATTGTTTTCCAAATCATTTTTCTGATAAAAATGAGTATTCACTCGACTAATTTTCGTAAACGTTTTATAAAATTTATTTAAAACGTTTATTATTTATTTTGTATATTACTGATAAACTTTGTCCGAAAAATTAAAAAAATGAATTTTAACCCGAATATTCGCGTTTTTCAACAAACGCTTTTAATTAAAATGCTCAAAAATTTATTAAATATTTTTATCTAATACAAGGTGATAATTAAATATAATTTAATTATTTTCTACGTTTTCAAAATCTCTGCGAGGCATTTTCAGTAGATTTGACTGTTTTGGGTCTCGGTCAAAATCAAAAAAGTTATCTGGACTGTCGTTTTACATAATATTGCTTTAGAGTCGATAATGAAACGTGCTTTAGTGGTCGTTTTTGATAAATCAACTATGGAGGTATTTATATCTTTTTAGTTTCAAGTCAAATAAGTTAAAAATAATTGGCAACATGAAAAATGTAATAATAAATATGATTTATTATTTAAAATATGTTCCGGAACAATTTTACCGCCACGCAGGTAATTGTTTTTAAGGGTCAATAACAAGACCAAACATCAAAAAAGTCAAGTTAAGACCCAATAATGTCAAAGGGTTAACAATCGTCATTCGAAATTTCGAAAATTTCTAGATGTTACATTACATGCCATGCATGAAGCTCGAAAATGCGAAATGTAAGCGGTTTTACGTAAAGTAATTAAAACTAAAAATATGAAAAGTATATAAATTATTCTTCGTTAATAATTATAACACTTATTTGACGTAAACTTTTATTTGTTTAATGCCAGTTTACGGTAATTGTTGATTTTCGGTTTACGCGATTTAACTTAACGGTTATAATTAAAAGTAAACGTGTAAATATTCAAAGTAAATAGTTTCGAGTTTATTGACGTAAAATGACCTGAAAAATGTGGATTGTCACAGAAACCCTAAGTGATAACTTAAGCTTTTATAGTCTAAAGTTTCACTTAGGACCTTATACTTAGGACTTCAACATAAACAACACCAAACTTCTTTCCAACTTTGTAACTTTGGGATAATGACACAATTGGTTCCTTGAGTATTGCTGACCATTAGATTGTGTACTTTAACACACCGAGTCCTTCCTAGCCTCGTACATAAATACTATAAACCAAAATATAATAAAATTAAGGTCATGTAAGATACACACATTTGAAACTTATGATAAAACAAGGTTTGTAACCCGCGCTTCGCCGCGAAGCGTGGGTTTTTTAAAATGATGGCGGTTTTGTGTACCACACCATTTGACTCTATAAACTTCACTATATGCACCCTGCTGCCATGTGTGTTTACCCATCCCTTGTCCCACCCGATCTACTTAATTAGAAATCAAAGTGATAAGTTAACCGGAATAGATCCAGTAGCGTCAGCCTCATTTAGCCGCTCTTCGTATGCTTTTGAGGAAACTTCGAGATCCAGACCTGCATAACATTTTATATAAATTAATGATTGATATGCACAAAACTCAAAGTTTCATTTAGCAGACAATATTTTCCTTTCCAGAAAAAGTTATGTTTAGCATAAAAAGTCATAAGATCCAATAATTTTATAAAAAGTGAATAAGTAAGCGGGGGCTGCCAGCATCAGTAAAAATTAAACTATGTTAGCGAGTTGAAAACAAACTCTTGAGTTGATGTTATTTAGTACTTTATAATAATCAACGTATCAAGGCTAATATAGCTTATAGTTCAAGTAAAGTGGAACACAAATACACACATGTTAAGATGTGTAGGTTATTGGTCACTCTAATGCCATGCTATAGTGATTGAAAACATAATTGTATTATGAAATGGTTTCCAAACAAAATAAATCACTTGTCCCATAATACTAATAAGAATTTCCTAAATGGGTAGCCATTGTATTTTCTGGTAATGTAATCATAACAAGGTAATAATTCTCAGCAAATACATGGCTACCCATTTGGAAAATTCTTATTAGTATTATGGGACAAGTGATTTATTCTGTTTGTAAACCATTTCATAACACAATTATGTTTTCAATCACTATAGCATGGCATTAGAGTGACTAATAACCTACACATTTAAATGTATGTATTTGTGTTAAACTCCAACATGATAAGATATAAGCTATATAGTATATGCCGCCTGATACGTTGATTATTTATGAAGTACTAAATAGCTTTCACTCATGGAGTTTGTTTTCAACTCCTTACATTGTTTAATTTTTCTGATGATGGAGAGCCCCAGCTTACCCATTCATTTTTTATTACAAATTAAATTTTGGGATTCTTATGACTTTTTATGGCTAAAATGTAACTTTTTTCTGGAAAGGAAATATTCGTCTGCTAAATGAAACTACTGAGTTTGTGCATATCAATCATTAATTTATATAAAAATGTTATGCAGGTTTGGATCTCGAAGTTTCCTTAAAAGCATACGAAGAGCGGCTAAATGAGGCTGACGCTATCTGGTATATTCCGGTTACTTATCGCTTAGGTTTCTGAATTAAGTTGATTCGGGTGGGACTGGGGATGGGTAAAACAACATGGCAGCAGGTGCATATAGTGAAGTTTTATAGATGTCAAATAGGTTTGTGGTACACAAAAACCGCCATAATTTTAAAAAAACCCGCGCTTCGCGGCGAAGCACGGGTTCAAACCCTCGTTTTATCATAAGTTTCAATGTGTTGTATCTTACATGACCTTAATTCTGTTTTATATTTTGGTTATAGTATTTTTGTACGAGGCTAGGGAAGGATCGGATGTGTTAAATAGTACACAAATCTAATGGTCCAACAATACTTGGGAACCAATTGTGTCTTTATTCTTAAAGTTACAAAGTTGTAAAAGAAGTTTGGTGTTGGTTTATGTTTGAAGTTTAAGTATAAGGGTTCCCTAAGTGAAACTTTAGACTATAAAAGCTTAAGTTATCACTTAGGGTTTCTATGACATCCGCATTTTCAGGTCATTTTACGTCAATAAACTCAAACTATTTACTTTGAATATTTACGCGTTTACTTTTAATTATAACCGTTAAGTTAAATCGCGTACACCAAAAATCAACAATTAACGTAAAACGACATTAAAAAAATATAAGTTTACGTCAAATAAGTGTTATTTAATTATTACGAAGATAATTTATAACTTTTCATAATTTATTTTTATACGTTACGTAAAACGTTTATGTTTCGCGTTTTGAGCTTTTATGCATGCATGTAATGTAACATCCGAGAATTTTCGAAATTTCGAATGACGATTTTACCCTTTGACTTTTTGGGTCTGACTTGACTTTTTGATGTTTGGTCTTTTTATTGTCCCTTAAAAACAATTACCGCGTGGCCGGTAAAATTTTCGGAACATATTTTAAATAATAAATCATATTTATTATTACATTTTTCATGTGCAAGTATTTTTAACTTATTTGACTTGAAAACGAAAAAGATATATATTAACTCATAGTTGATTTATCAAAATTCGAACACTTTTAAAGCACGTTTTCTTTATTTCGGACTCTAAAGCCAATTTTTTTTGATGTATAAACGACAGTCCTGATAACTTTTTTGTTTTGACCAGAGACCCGAAAAACTGTAGAAGATGACTGAAATGCCCTCGCAAAGATTTTGAAAAATCAGTCCAGAAAAATAATTAAATTATTATTTATATTATCAACTTGTATTTAGATAAAAATATTTTTAATAAATTTTTTGGCATTTTAATTAATAAAGCGTTTGTTGAAAAACGCGAATATTCGGGTTAAAATTCATTTTTTTAATTTTTCGGACATAAGTTTATCAGTAATATACAAATAGATAATAAACGTTTTAAATAAATTTTATAAAACGTTTACGAAAATTAGTCGTGTGAATACTCATTTTTATCGGAAAAATGATTTGAAAAACAATGGCGCAAGTCTCGTGACTCGAATCATCCGTTAAGTCGCTCAAACAAAAGTCCCGAAACCACTTTCTTACAAATTATTTCTTCAAAAGTTACACTTTTGGTTTCACCTGTGAAATATTTATATATTTTAACCCCATTTCTTATTATCTACATTACATGTTTTTTAAATAATTTTATATAAATATAAAGTTTATTATATTTTTTTCTTTTTTATCAAATAAACACACACACAAAAAAAATATCACCACCTTCCTCTCTCCATTTCCGGCAGCCCACACCACCGACCACCGAACGCCAGCCGTCGCCGCACTTCGGAACACTTTTTCGCGGACTTTCCGGCCAAGATCAAAAATGAATCTCATCAACCGATCTACCCGATCCCCTAGGTCACTCTCCCCCACTCGCTCCTCCACACCACCACTGCCACCGCCACCCTCTCACTGCCATTCATATCATCCGTCACAGCGTCAAACCACCACCATCATTCATTTTCGCACCATTCATCTCATCACCATACACCCGGTCACCACCATCCACCACCTCGCCACCACCACAGCCCACCATAAGGAGGGTTCTGGTTTTATTTAAAAAACACAACATGTGTTAGCGTTTGGGTTGGCTGTTCCACAGCATGGGTCTCTGCGTTTTGTCAGTGGGTAAACAGCACCACGTAGTAGGGCGGTTTGGTCTTGTTTGGTTCGGGTTGGGTTTGGGTGGCTGCCACCACCACGAGGGTGCGTTTGGCAGTCACCACCACCCGAAAAGGGTGCGTTTGTTTCATTAAACCCGAGTAGGGTGCGTCGGGTTTTATGGTAGCATCGCTAAGGGTGCGTTTGATTTGGGTTCGACACATATTAGGGTGCGTTTGGCTCGATGGAAAACATAAGAGGGTGTTTGTTCCTTCGTTTTACGATCTAGGGGTGGCGCCTAGTGGTTTTATTGGCAAGCAACAAGGGCTGCGTTTGTGGGTCTCTTTAATCACCATAGAAGGGTTGCGTTGTACATAAAAAAACAGGCCACGAAGGGCGTTGGTTGGTGGGTTTAGCAGCCACGAGGGCTGTTTCGGGTCCAAGGGTGCGGTTGGTTTGATATTAAGCAGCCGAGGGCTGCGTTATAGGTTTGTGACAAGCCCAATAAGAATCGTGTTTGAGTTTTAACGAAAAGCACAAAGGGGGTGTGTGGTTGGACAGATTTCCATAGGGCGTTTAGGTGTGACAGCCACTAGGTGCGTTTGGTTTAACAGGACTCAAAATAAGGGTGTGTTTGGTTAATATGAATCAACTAATAAAAATAATCATAAGGTTTTATAAATATTAAAATTGGATATATATTGGTGGTTTAAAAAAGGTTAAATAAATAAGGATATTTATTATTTGATTTAATTTAGATATAATAACATATATAAATATATTATATCTAAAAACACGGACATTTGAAATATTGAAACGTGAATACTTGCAACATATATTGCTTAAGGGAAAACGTGTAGATTTTATAAATCTAGAAAACGTTATATAACCGGAAAGGTCATGACGAAATTTATATGATTTTCTATAATGATTCACTGAAACTGCTATTATTTTAGAAACCGATAAAAGGAACTAAGTTATATTTGAAAAGATATATTAAAATATAACTACACAACAATCCTACAACGAATGAAAACTATAGTTTTACAAATGAGACAACAACTTTAGCTACGATCCGTCAGTAAGACGAAAGATAAATGTATAAAATATTATTTTATAAATTCCCGACTAAAAGGTAAAATCCTAACTTTTGTAAAAGCTTTACAAACATCAGTTGTTTAATTCATAACTTTAAGACGTGTGTATACTTTTATGTAAGGACTTTTTATTAATTAAATTGGTGTCGAAATATTTGGTTTAATTATTTACTCACACTTATTATATAATACTTGCAAAGCATTATATACGTCACATTAATCTTCGGATTGTTTGTATTTGTTACATAACTCACAGTACGAGTTATATAAGGGTTTATTTTTATATGTAATATATAAAGAATATATTACACACTTTGCGTTACTTTTGATTTATTTTATTTAACCAACCACCAAATTATTACAACTTTAAATCTAAATTTTTATCAACGTGTCGCGTTGATGTAACCATTCATCGGAAGCCCAAATACATTATCATAGGCTAGTGGGACTTAGCTGTTAAGATTAGTTGCAACTTCTTGATCGAGCTGCTTCGTCTTCCGTTGGTGTTGTGCATATTAGATGCCTATCTGTCAATCGTTCTTCATTATCGAGGTGAGTTCATAACCTCGCTTTTCAATATTTTGAATGTTCTATAAACCCGCGAGGGGGATACATGCTTGTCTACAAACTCTTTTACTTACTCGGTTATCTTATAACAACGTGATTGTTTTTAAAGGATATTGTGAGTTTATAACCCCACGTTTTACACGTTTTATATATATTTTTGGGGTGAGAACATGCTTGTTTACAAATGCATTTACATGATTGTTTACAAATTGGTTTACATACTCATTTACATAGCTCGCTATGGGATACATTACTTGACTTCATTTTTGGTCACAAATGCATATTTTACTTTTGAAAAAAAAGGATTACGTGATGACACCATCTATTTGAGGTCGCATCTCATATATCGTTAGATCTAATTCAAGTTTTTTTTTATGCAGTGGAAAGGCCTTAAATCTGAAGTTTGCCGCTTAAAGGAGAAATGTCTTGGTGGATGTAGACTTTCGACCGCCTAGAATGAGTATGCAGGATGTCGCTCAAGGAGTTCCAATCAACCGCAAGCCCCAGGTTTGTGAGTATAAGGTGGGATCCCCTGGGATCTAGTGGCCAGCGAATATCATGATCAAAACTCAACTGCAGGGGATTAGCTTAAGCGGATTGAACTGCTGACAAAAACGGTACTGCCCGGGTGTTCTTGGAGGGGACACCGGTAACGGGAGTACTTATTTTTACTTTACTGCCCCGAGTGTTCTTGGAGGGACCACGGTTATAGGTGAGTATATTTTCTTTAAATCGCTGCCCGGTGTTCTTGGAGAGGACACTGTGAATGGGATTTATATAAGTTCTACGTCCACAGCGTCATGAATGTATATCACTTGGAGGGTGAGCGCGGAATGTTAGGAAATAGATCTATTCGGGTGCTGGATCCTGTTACGGGTTGATTAGCTATGCGGTTAACGTTACGTCTATTGCGTGATGTCCACTCTTGAATGATATAAAATAGATCTATTCGGGATTGACAATCCCCGTTCGGGTGATTAGCTATCACTAGGTAAACGAACGTTATAACATGTCGGATTACGATTGGTTGGGACTACAGGGCCCCCAACAAATACACATGAATTTTTACTGTTATATTAGTGCATCGGTTTCATGAACTTAGAGTAATTGTAATCATTGTTTTATACTCACATGGATATTTACTGTGCCTTGAATAAAGTGGCAATACATACTTGAAACATTTTGGTGACATTAAATTGGTCATGCATTCTTTATAAATCTTTGGGATTTTTACATGGTACTGTGATGACACAGTGGACAAATACATTCATTTGAAACTTACATTCATATTTAAACTAACCTATGAACTCACCAACTTTATGTTGACCGTTTTAAGCATGTTTTTCTCAGGTGATATAGATACTTGGCTTACTTGAAGTGCATTGGAGTCTATACATTCAAGTTTTTCATGGTGATGCAATTATGGGACAAATGTTATTAATCCAATTTCAAGGGAAATAAACGAGATTATTTTTCTACAAAATGACAATTTAGAGGTCGTTTCTCTGTATCTAGAGCTGTTGTTGTGTATTATGAAGTAACTCCCCCGGACATACTTCTGCTTCGACACGCATTTTTGGGGGTGTTACATGTAAACAGTACCACCTTTACCAATACCCACAATACTTATACTTTGTAAAAAAAAAATATTTCCCTCCCCATTTTACTTATATAAACTGGCCCTAGGCCTATATTTATACAAAATACAACAAGACACTTCTTACACAAAATCTACCAACTAGATAATTCTTTTCACCAACTAAACCATTATTTCATCCCCTATACCTACTTTAAAACGCACAATAATCCCATCCCACTTTTACTTACAAGGCCAGGCCACCCCCGCACCTAATACTTTCATTAAGGAATGTGTTTCTTTGTCTACTAGATATTTTACAAAGTTAGTTAATCTTTTCTTATATAAGCAACACTTCTCATTCTTAACCATTTCATCACAAAAACAAAACAACTCATTCTCTCTTTTCCTCTCCTCAAAACCCACGGCTCATATAAGCCATAAAAAGTTTCCCTTATTTTCCATTTTCTTGATATTTCAAGCATACAAGTGTGATCAGGGGTATTATCTAAGGTATTCTAAGTTGATTTCTAAGTTAGGGTTCCTATTTTAAGCAAGGGTTTTTCAAGATCTAAGTTAGGGTTTCATAAATCAAAATTTGGGATTTTGATAAAGTTTTTAGATTAAAATCAAAAACTAGGGTTTCTTTTGATCATAAGCTTTGTAAGCATTCTACATCTACTCTTTTGATTTTCATACATATTGATTATGTTCTTACATATTTCTATACTTACATAATATATTTACATACATGAACACCAAGATTATTAAGTTATATCACCAACCAGTAGACTTTTATAAATGTTTGCAAAGAAATCAAGAAAACATATGTACCTTATATGATTATTAGGCATATATCAAGTTTATTATTAATATACTAGCTAAACAGTTTTTTAAGTATTTTCATGTTTTTTTATTATTATGGTGAACAGTGTTGGATGGGATTTAGGGTTAGTTTGGTGTGTAGATTGTGAAGGAGGTTTATGTCGGTTAGTATTTGAGTTATTGTTTTGTAAAAACGAGGTTAAAATTATAGTTTTATAGTGTGTAAATCGCCCCATTTAGGGAACAACAGGTTTTTAAAACTAGTTAGTTACGATTTTCTTCGAGTTAAAACCTAAAAAACGTGTTAGTAAGTATCAATACGATGGAGATTTGAATTTTTAAAGTTTACGACATCTGTAATATTTTGCCAGCTTATTGGGTAAAAATGTGGTATCTGATCAGATTTCGTTTATGTTTCTGGGGCCTTTCGGGTGCTCGAACCAAGCTTAAATATATAACTAAGAAATGTTGCTCGATTGATGTTTTTTGGTTTAAATAAGCACAAGTTTTCGAAGCCTAAAAGTGTAATATGAGTGAGTTAATCTTCATTAAAACTAGACAACTTTATATGAACTTTTCTGCACATTTTTTCCTAACATGAATAGTAAAACAGTGTTTTCGGACTTCGGGTCCGTATAGACTATAAAATTTTAAGAAATAATATAGCATCACTTATATAATATTTATACGCGTTTTAACCTTTATAAATATTATTTTATGAATTAACTAGACTATATATATTGTCGTTGTAAAAATAATAAAAGTGATAAATCGAGCGTAATCGACTATAATTACTTTTCTAGGTATTAGAATATATTACAAACGTTTATACTTAGGAATTAAATGAAAAACTTAACATAAACATTATTTTGATTAATAAGCTAAAACTAAAACTATTAGGTGGTGATATAACAATATAAAATATAGTGCATTATTTTATATTCACTTGCATTATTCTAAATCGGCCTATAATTAAATAGGTTGCATACCGGTCATTTGTGACGTCATTCCTTGTTGATTTTTCTAAAGTCAATACCATCACTTAAGGTGAGATTTCATAGCCTCGCATTTTACCTGTTTATTTACTTGGGGTGAAAATTACATTGCTCATTTTACGTTTGAACGCAAGTACAAATTACTAGTTTACGGATTGGTCTAAGTATCCATTAACCTATATGACATCTAATATGTCATGTTTCGTGAACCGTTAATTACCTCGTGTAAGCACGAATGTTATGGATAATCTATTGGGGATTGACATCCCCGCCAGGTTTGACTGAGTACATATCAAACGGGCCACTGGTTTCATTTGTGTTACGTTTTCGGGTTTCCCAAGTTAGGACACCCGCTATGCGCATTTTTTTCTATTACGGTTAACGCTTCGGTTTCATGAGCTTAGATGGTAGTAAACGCATTTTGTATGGCTTGTATTTATTATATTACATACTCACTTTTAAAATTTGTGGTTCACATTTATAGTTTTATTACACTATGAACTCGCCAACGGATGAGGTGTCATTTTAATTACACTTTTTTCGGGGTCCCTTTAACCTCCTAATCGTGCTTTATGCCCCAAAATAGCGTACTTAATGGGTTCCTTTAAGTATTCAGTATTTGGATGGGCATTTGGAGGAAATCACGTTGACTTGGGGCTCTTTTGGAATAGAAAGGACTAGACTACATACCTACACAAACAATCTCTCAAGAATTTCTACTCAGAAGCTGGAGACGGCGTCACAGATTACACGTGACGCCGTCACAACCCATCTCAAAACGGCGTCACAAGATCTCCAAACGGCAGTCAAAATGTAGACCCAGGCTATTATCTAGAATATTCTCTTCATTGATATCAGGCGTCACGTATTAAAAACGTGACGCCTTTACAGCGAATTTCCTAAATTACAAATCCGTTTTTTTTAGGGTTTTAAGTGTGTAAACTTTAGAGTAAAAGAAAGGGCGTACTAGTTCATTTTAGCAGCTGTTTAGGGACGATTTTAGGGCCTCAAAACCCAGTGTACTTCCATTTAATTCATGTTTTATTCAAGGTAAGATAATCTTTACTCATTCATATATGTCTTGTTTGTGATTCTTATCGTTATTTACTTTATCTTTAACATGATGGCGAAACTTTATTGTGTTTATTTATGATTGTATGAACTAACCTTAGGAATTGTTGATTCTTAGTGGTGTTGCGTCTTGTGATGAATATGATGTTAGGTTTAGAAAACCAGCTTTTGACTGTATCGTTAGTTGATATGTTAGGTAAAACATGACATGGTTGATCCACTCTTAATATATTTCAATTGCATTTAATATACTCTTAGGGGCCTTGTAATAGTCTTCATACTACCTTACTTGTGTGTTGCTCTAACTGAATATTAAATAGACGGCGGGTTCGTGTAATTCGTTCACAAGACCCTTAGGAAATAATTCATAGATCATCATAAGTGTGACAATAGCAACAACACTTAGGACAAGCAATCTAGGGAGTAATACAAGGATTAAATAAAGCAATCTTTTATTATATTGTTATTCTTCCAGTAGCATTAGTTTATTATTTAGTTTAATAGCAAAACCAACAATCTCTCAATTATAAGATTTTACCTTGCTTTTCAACAAATATAAAAAACACAAAAAGAATTTCTCTTAACCCTTAGAATTTCTGTTTGACGTGATTTTAAACTTCCCAACCTATTCCCCTATGAGAACGATCAACAACCCTCACGAGTCTTGCCTTTACTACACTTCAAGACAGTTAGGTACATGCCTAGGAGGTTGTAAAACTTCTTGTAGAGGTCCCTTACGGACAACGGCAACAAGTTTTTGGCGCCACTTGCATGGAGAAATAGTTAGGTTCGATCATAGTTTTAGCTTAGTTCTACTTGCTTCTGAATCCTTTCAAGTAAGATGTAATTTCCGCTTTATTAGCTTTTCTCGTAGTCTATCTGTTCGTTGTGTTATCTGTTTCGTAACCTATTTCTCGTCACTCCACCTTCGGGAGACGAGATTCCTAATCCGCAGATGTAGGACCTCTATCCCAAACCAAGCCACGGGGGCTATAGAAATACCATCGAGCTCCCCGAACGGAACAACGTGGTACCGCTTTGATTCGGCACCATCCAGTTGGTGCAAAACGGATGCTCATTCCACGGACTTCGGTCCGAGGATCCAAACCAACACCTCAAGGATTTTCTTAAACTTGTGGACTCACTTGACCTTGAATGGTGAAAACTGGAAAGAACGGCTCTGTGTGTATTTCAATTTTCCTTTCGCGATCAAGCTAGCAATTGGCTTGAACGTCTTCCAGCAGGATCCATCTCTACATGGGAGGATCTTACTACCCGATTCCTTGCTCAATTCTTTCCACCGGAAAGGACCGCAAAACTCCGCAATGATATCATGATGTTCCAACAACATCATAAAGAATATCTATCCAAAGCATGGACTCGTTTCAAGGACTTACTCCAAAAAGTCCCTCATCATGGCATAGACCTTTGGCTCCAAGTACAAATTTTTTATGACCATGCCAATCCCGTCACAAGACGAATCATTGACCAATCGGCTGGTGGTAAGCTTCGTGACCTCAACGCCGAAGAATCCTGGGCATTATTATAGGACCTCGCCCTCTATGACAACAATTGTTGAAACGACCCAAGGGATTTTGCTAAGCCGGTCAAGGTAATCGCTTTGCCTCAAGATGTCCCGAGTACATCCGACAGTCGTCTAATCGAGCTCGAAAATCAAGTCCAACGCTTGATGGAAGCTCATCTTGCTCCAACACAACCTACCCAAGTGAAAAAAATCACTACCTCGTGTGAAATCTGTAGTGGTCCCCATGACACTCAGTATTGCATGGAAGATCCGAACAAGCCTTTGTTGAATACGCATCCTCACGTACTGATGAAGCGGGAGGTAAGTGGTATACCTTTAAGCCTGAGCAAAACAATCTTGGTGACACCTATAATCCATCATGGAGAAGTCACCCAAACCTTAGGTGGAGACAACCCCAAAATTCCCAAAATAATTTTTCAAACCCACCTAACCGGTTCCAACCTAATGGTTCGGTCCTAAACCATTCCTTCAACAACCGTCCTCAAAATTTTAACAATCAATCAAATATAGAAGGACTGGTTTTTGAGTTCATGGCATCTCAAGATGCTAGACTATCTAAGTTTGAAGCCGATTTCAAACGACAACAAGGTAAGATGACCAACAATATTGACACTATGTTAAAAGCCATCACCGATAAAATTACGGGCACGCTACCTAGCGATACGGTTAAGAACCCGAAACTGGGGACTCACCCAGTTTCGTCTGCTCGTTCTTACCGAACAATGCTCAACACAAATTCACAGTTCGATTAACACCATCACGATCCATCCCAAGCAACAAAGCGATTCCCATGACGACAAAACCAAAGAGAATGAGGAAGAAATGAGAAACAGCCTAGAAAACCATTATGACTCTTCTACACCCGATCCATCAATTGCATTCATCACTGAAAAAGTCCTCAAATTCAATTCGCTCTTCAAATCGCTTGGATTGGTTCCCCCATCGCCCAACGCTGAACTCGTTTGCACCAAATAGGATGATGGCGACGTAATGTTCATTGAGATAATCCCGAAGGATGACAATTCCCACAAGGAGGAACCCAAACCAGTAGCATAAGAGGGGGAGTATTTTGACATATTCCCAACTAGGAGTGAACTTGCCTACCACAGATACCTCATGTGTGGCCCAGTCCCTTCAATATTTCTACGAAACCCCATCATTGTAGAAGGAAGCTCATCAAACCTTAAGATACCATGCAATATTGGACACGTGCATATCAAAAAAGCTTACATTGACCTTAACTCTCCTCTTAATATCATGACCCGAATGATTTACAATTGGATCATGAGAAGAAAACTCAGCCATAGGGAAAATGCGAATGGAGGAATTAGTAATTTCACAGGAAGGATTAAAGGGATGCACGTCTTTATACGAAACTTCACTTATGTCATAAACTTCCTGATTGTCGAGGATATTAGTTCAATCATAGACCCTAGGTTATCGCAAGTAGCACTAGGGAGACCTTTTGTAGAAATGTACAATATGACTCATGACCCACCCGAAGGTGTTGTAAGATTCACTAAAGAGACCGATAAAGTTGTCTATAAAATGCCTCATAAGATAGAACAATACGAATCACTGTCGGACTTGGAAAAGGAGCATACCAAATCATTCTATCTTAGGAACGATGAAGACAAGAGAAGAGGAGTAGAGTATGTAATGAGCAAGATACTAGGATTTTACAAAGAATGCCTAGAGCTTGGACCCGAATACCTAAAATAAATGGATGATGATGGAGAAGTCACGTAAGGACATGTGACTTCGAGTCTAGCTACAAGACTCGTTAATAAAGAAAAGCGCTTCTTGGGAGGCAACCTAATTTACTTTTCCCGCAATTAGGAGTGTCATGTGTGTTTTAATTATTTACCATTTGTTTTATTATGTTTGAACTATCTTGTAATCATGCTTTGTATTGTCTTTAACATCGTCTTAATTTCAATCAAATGTATTTTGCAAACAATAAGTATAGGGGAATCTATCCGGCTTTTGAGCCAAATTTAAACATGTTAAATGAATTGTTTAGATTAATTTGCGTCAGTTTCGAGTCATATGATTGAATTATCAAATCTTAGGTTTTATGCAGCCATTTGTACAGGAATTAACTTATGGAATCAAGTACAGGAAATTTTTCATCAAAAACAAAATTTTTTTTTTCACAGACTGTGGAGACGGCGTCACGATTAACATGCGACGCCGTCACCATGTCACCTGTGACGGGGTCACAAAACCCTGACGGCGTCAAATGTCCAGGTCAAGAAAACTTAAAGTTTTAAATTATTTTTGAAAATAAAACTTGCATAACATTTAATATATGCATCTTTCTGTTATAAACCTGCAAAAACCTAATGAGTTTAACAATTCTCTCATCCTATCTATCGAGTCGAACCCTAAATTCACATTGTATATTGGTAAATCGCACATTTTATGCTTAGTATAGCTGTCTTTGTCTTTGATTACAAGTTATATTTGATGAGAAGAAGCTTGAAAGTTCTTAGGAAGTTTCATTGGATGATTCTCGGAGGACGATTTAACCAGTTATCGAATGTTTCTTCTCTATTATTGAGCAAACCAGGGGAGTACTAGTTTCTTTTCCTTGTTTTATTTTCCCTTTATTCGTTTCAACGGGTACTTCTATAGAATATTGGGTACAATGTTCAATTTAAGTGTAAGGGGGGAAATAAGCCTTAGAAACTATTCTTTCATTTGCCATTTGCTTTGTCCTTAAAATGATGGGTAATATATCGAAACATAGCATAAAAGGTAAGTTTTACCCAAATTTAATTTTTTTTATGACACATACCAACAAAAACCGAGTATTAATAGCGTCTCATGGATAGGAATTTATATGACTAGCACAATAACCCTTAGAATTCCACCCAAAAAATATAAGGTCCACCCTTATATCTTTAGGAATTCGGGTACCCATCGTTGGTAACCCAAGATGATTTTATCTTTACCCGGTTCAAGTTAAGGTTGATCTGCAGGCGTACATGTCTATTATGTCGTTACGACCATGTATGCATTGCCTTGTCGCCTTTTCGGGAATGTTTGGTGTTAGTAAAATTCATATGAGTGTACCGATAGCATATTAAATTCTAGAACTTGTTTTTGTAATGCATCCCGAGACCGAATAGTAAGTATTAGGATTTGCTTGATAAGAGGCATTAGGATTAACCCATGTTTTAAACCTGTAATTGTTATGATGGTCACACCGATCGTATAATTATCCTACACCCTTGCCATGCACTCACCTTTAGTGCATGATACCCCTAGTACAACCCTCCGAGCCTATCCTTTTTCACGGTTCTTGTAATTTTCTGGTTAAGTCAAACTATTAATGAAGAGCATTGTCACCTTTAAACCAATCGTTACACCCAAATCGCCTTAGCTTACCTTTTATGTACTCATTTTTAGTACATTATTGTGTTTAACCCAAGTTAATTATTTGAGTACACGGTTGCTAAGTCCTTATCCTTGTAAATACTATTTTGGGACGATTGGAATTCATGATAGTATTTATTTTGCGAAAGAATGGGAAGAAAAGTTAAGTCAATACCCCCACATATTTGTCAAATGATCGCCATGTTATTTTGATCCACCTCATATCGGGTCATTAGTTAGATTGTAAATATCGAGCATGTAAAAGCTCAGGTGTAGGGGTACATATTATAAACCTCATGTGATGTATTATGTTATTAAAAAGGAGAAAAGAAGAAGAAAAAGATTGATGTAGAGTTGTGTAGAGTTTGTAGATCTTCGTCCGAGTCATGTCTTAGCAACCAAGCCAAAGTGTATTCGTGTAAATAATTAGCTAACCCTTCCACTCGAAATTCACCTAAAGCCACCCAAATGTATCCCATCCGTTTCCGTTTCAATTATATGTTATCTTACACCTACACCCCACAACCCTTTATAAAAGACCTCTTAGATAGTAATGAACAATACTTGCACCTAGCGGTGGAGGTTTGATCATTTACCAAGCCTATGGTAATTTATATGCTATAACAGGTAATGAGTGTTGATTTTCCGTTTCCCCTTATGTTATAATTTATTATACACCCGAGTGAAAGAGAGAATCCCAAACACTTATGTGAGGTGCTAGTGTATACTTTCCGCGCTGTTAATTACGAGATCTAGAAGGTTGTATTGTAAAATACTTTTAAAGAGTAGCTAAAATGACCCCTCATATTATTATTGTCTAGGTAGAAAAGTCTATTTGCTTGAGGACAAGCAAATCCTAAATGTAGGGGTATTTGATGAGGTGTCATTTTATACAATTTTTTAGGGTCGTTTAACCCCTTAAATCGTGCATTTATTCCCAAAATAGGTACTTAATCGTTCCTTTTCAGATATTTCTCATTTGGAGGGAATTTGAAAGAATTACACGTGACTTGGGCTAATTTAGAGAAAAACAGACAAGACTATGGACCTACACCAACATTGATCAAGAATTTCTCTATAGTGGCTGGAGACGGCGTCACAGATACAGCGTGACATCCACGAAGTCAAGACGGGTCTCAAGATCTCCACGAGGTCAGCGCATCGGGACCCAGGCCTATTATTCTAGAATATTCTCTTTTCCCCATCTTATGACGGCGTCATGATTAAAACGCGACGCCGTCACAGCGTTTTTCCTATATATACAAACCCGAATTTAGGGTTTTGAGTGTGTAACTTTAGAATAAAAAGAGGGTACGAACCCTAGTTCATTTAGCAGCTGTTAGGGACGATTTTTTAGGGTTAAAATACCCTAATATACTTCCTCATAACTCAGGTTTTAATCAGTATGTTTATTTAATCATTAATATGTCTATGTGTTGTTGATTCATCTGATGCTCTTGTTTATTAACATGCTAGGCTAGCCTTCTATTTGTGTTTATTTTTTTCTTTTTTTATGAGTGTATGAAACCTGATTGTAGATCTTAGTGGTGTTTGCTTCTTTGATAGATGTGCATGTTACGGCTCTCAGAAAAACTATCTTTTGTCTGTTCGTTGTTGATTATGGTCTAGGGAAACATGATTGTGTAGAAATGATACCATCAGGTAACAATCCTTCGATACTATCTTGCCCCCTAATATTGTTGATCCATTTTTAATATATTTCATCATGCACTTAATGTACTGCTTGGGGCAGGTAATAGTCTCATACTACCTTACGTTGTGCGTTGCTCTAGCTGAATACTAAGTAGACGTCGGGTTCGTGTACATTCGTTCATGACTTAGGAATAGTTTACACAGATCATAACAATGTGACAAGGCAACAACACTAGGAGAAGCAATCTAGGGAGTAATACATGATTAAATAAATACAGTCTTTTATCTTATTGTTATCACCAGTAACGTAGAATATATTTAGTTAATAGCTAAAACCAAACCACCTCTCAATTATATGATTTACTTGCTTTCTAAAATATAAAAATACAAAAATAATCTTACCTCAACCCTTATAATTCTCTTAGACCTTGATCAAGCCTTCTCAACTACAATAAATTTGTTTCTTAATATTATAAACATGTAACATCTTTCCAATAAATTTGAGTTAAAAAGGTTAGGATTAAGTTTTATTTGACCGAGTTTCAAAATAATATTCAATGTACTTATAGAAACTATAATTATGCATAATTTTGAAATACTAACACAAAAAATACTATTGCGCCGATTTTTATGTGTTGTGTGTTTCTTTGTGCGTATTTCACTTTATAGTCGAAAACTCGCTTAAAGATCTACCGTTTTATAAACTTTTACAAAACATTGTTACCTCAATTCATGTGTTTGTTTGTGGACGATGTCAAAAACATATCCAACTAACGAAGAACCACACTTGTCAAATTAGTTTCAAGAAACATAAGCATACTTCTTGAAATATATCAATGCACTACCTTTTTACATCAGGATACATATGTTTTACATGTGGTGATCCTAAAGTTTGATGTGTATGTTAACTCTCATTAGCAAAACCTTGGTGCATAATTTACTCATTGATACAATAACACAGCAAATATTGAAAATTGATAAATAGGATGAAGATGAACATTCTATCTCTCTCGTCTTCAAGCTTGTGGCATTCGTTCTGATCTACTGGGCAAATAGTAAATCCTCATCAAGTCCCAATATACCCTCCTTTCATACGAAGAGTATTCTCCTTGGCAAATGAATAAGTTAATTGGTTGGTACTGGCGGTGACGTTCAAGTAACATGGGTTGAGTATAAGCTCATGGATGTCTTGAATCGTCGTCATGTAATTGGGTGGTTAACACAACGGATTCCTTATAGTGTAACTGGAAATTAATGTTGAAGTTGCATTTTAGACCCATTTCCTTATATAGGACCCTAAATGTAATTTCAATCGATAAAACATAAATAGCTCCTTAAATAAATCATTAATACAAAAGCTTGACAGGGTGATTTCTTTGTACATGTTTGTTTGTTTTGGCTACGAGCAAGGGACGAGGTGGTGCGGGGCCCATTTATGTGTTTTTGTGTGTGTTGTTGTGAGGTATATATTTGTGAAGTGACACAAGAAGATACACTCCACCATTAGCGAAGGTGGGTCGATTGTTGGGGGTATAAATCACCAGTATGGTAAGATAATCAATGTAGCCAGATTTCACTTAAAATCGTGTTTTCATTTTCCTAAATAAACTATTTGACCCTAATGTTTGAGTATCTCAAATATCTCTTTGGATAAGACCAAATGTTTGTTTTTTATTTAGGCACAAATCTAAGAACTTTTTGATTTTAAGTGTTTAGGTTTTTTCTATATCTTTCCATGGAGATTTTCAATCTCTTATATATAAGAAAATACTCAAGTAGTCAATGAAATTATGAGAATTAATCGGCCCATTAATCTTCTCATAATGTTCCTCCATTATAGATATAATAGTTACATGACCAATTAATCATGATCATTAAGTTAATATTAAAACCGTCCATTAATAGGTTAAGGCAGTTACAAACCAACTCTAACAAATCAGAGCATGGATACTTATCAGCACGCTCACTGAAATGCACACCTGCTGATGAGTTAACTTGTTGATGAATACCACTTGATGATGGGATAACTCCCTAAATGATTGAACCTTTTGATGAGTTACTCTTGGATGAACTCACTCAGAGTTTACTCATAAAAGAGTTTACGTGCTCATGAGTTTCAGCTCGCTGAACACCACTATTAGAGTCAGGGTGGTTCAAGGACTTTATAGATGTACACTCCATACCTGCAAACTTATTTTCAAGTATGAACATATCCTACGATTGCACTAAATTTCCAACATCGGTTTGGGAGGTAGTGATATGGCAATAAGGTGGCCCAATTGACACAGAAAGAGACACGTCACAACTAAGAGTGATCTGATGTCTCTCAACTGAGTTAGTCATTACAATTAGTAAAACACCATACAACTCATTTCACGTTGTAGTCGTTGCATACGTGAACTCAACAAAAAAAGAGTGTGCACTATAAAGTACATCACAAGGAATTCTTCCTTATCGTTTTACTCCAAATATGCGACATTGATGTCTTTTTGATGGATGACCACTTTCTGTGCAATTTAAACCATCAAATCACCCTTTGTGGTTTAGGTTTTATAAAAAAAACTATAATATTCCCATGGTGACTAGATATGCTTGTTCATAAGAATAGAGAGTCATGTTCATCATTTTACACATTATATACACATACACTTATTTAGTCTATGTGAGCATTACCCCTACTACTAGGATCATTGATACACGTTCTCGAGTGGACTAACGCGAAAATATATACATAAGAGATATGCGATGACAATCAAAAATAATTCTTGTTACATTTTTTTGTAATCTTCCGATGCAATGCAAATCTTTTGAATCTGCATCTGAATTGTAATGGAAAGAAATGATAGTTTCTTTTATATTTAAATTATGTCTTTCGTTGCTATTTCGTTTAAATAAAGATTTTCGCAACATAATTACGACTAGAAAATAAGTGGTCATTTTTTTAGATATAATGTTTGTCTTCTGTTGCTATTTAGTTGCAAATTGTGAAAAATTGCAACCGAAAACAAATGATAATTTTTTTAGATTTAAATTTTTTCTACGGTTGCTTTTCCGTTTCAAATTATGAATTTTTTTTAACTGAATTACAACGAAAACAAATGATATTCTTTTAGTTTTAATTTTTTCGGTTGCTTTTCTGTTGCATATTTTTATAATTCGCAATCCATTTGCTACGGAAAAAACAAAATTTAATTTAAAAGAAATTAATTTAAATTTTGCAACCATTTTCTTTGTCGTTGCTATTCGGTTGGTAATTCGTTGCATTATGAATGTAAATTTGCAACGGAAATCTACTCTTGCAAATTTCTCGTTGCATTAGCATGTTTTTGTGGCAGTGTGATTAGAGAAGACGTAAAACCATATTATAGTCATATGAATACTTTCTTTTGATGGTATGTTAAAAGTATAGATATACTAGGTTTAGAAAAGAGTTTTGGCCTTGCCTAGAGGCATTTAGTAAAGAAAATGAGTTGGCATTCAGTCAAAAATGGGAGAACCTGTATTTGCTTCTCTCTAAGTTTAGACCTCGTTTTGAGTATTTCTAATAACTCAAATATCATGTACATACCTTTATTGAAAGATCCACATGTGTCGGGTAAGAGGAAAGCCAACGAGCAAAAACTGCGAAAAACCATTTTGCGGCTGGCGCGCGCACTGTTGTGGTTTTGGTGGTTTTTGGCTATCATTTGTGATTCTAAGTGTCGCGAACGTGTATTTCTCAACATAAAGGAATTGCTAGCTAATGTTGCACCAACATTATGAATAGCACAAAGTATTTACTGACTTGTCCCATCAGTTTTGGAGATAATCTTACATTATTATAAAGCACTTGAGACTCTTTTTTTATAGTAGTCTCAAAAGAAATTATGATACACACTTACTATTTATGCCACGATCTTAATATTAATGAATAAACTACAAATTTGCAACATCCATCTTAGTATTAATGGAGTATTTAATTTTATAACCATTAATTTAATCAAGAGTCAAATTGGTAAATAAGTCATTGAATTACTTATAAGGTGTCCTAACATGATCCTGCATTTACTTAATTATGATGCTCTATATAGTACATTAAAATTATATCTATATAAAAAATAGTAGTAAAATAAAACTACAACACTTTTGTCAAAATATGTGAAAATCACATTTTTCATCTCTCTTACACATCCAATTTTCCCAATCTTTTACATCACCACCAAAATTTGTTGACAATCATTAAAAACCGTCATCTATCAGTACCAAATCTCAAGAAAATCAAAAACAATTTTAAAATATTTGGTTTCGCCGCTTTGCACAGATACCAGGCTATATTCTCTTAAGTCTAAAAATGATCATTTAAAGGTGATCAAATTATTCGGTGCTTGAAAGCATAAATATTTGCACACCGCAAAATTTAATTACACGAGTACCCGTGGCCGCAAGACACGTGTACCGTCTTGTATTAATAATGTTTCTCTAGGGTTTAACGCGACTAAAAAAGTGTGATAAAAGAAAATCAAATGTTTTTTTTTAAACGGCGGATTTTATTGAAACGAAAAGACTAGCAAGAAGCTAGAAATTACAAAGTAACAAGATGCATGTTTTTAAGTCAATCTACCCAACTAAAAAACTTTTTACATCTATGTTTACACCAAATGAAGGATCGGGTTACTACCTCCTCAAATATAAGCGCCTTCGAAGGACAAGCCGAACCAAAAATGCTCTTGTTACGAAAATTCCAAATGTACCACCACAAGACATAACAAACGCCTTCGAACAACTCTTTATGTTTAGAATGAAGACGGATACTCAACAACCATTTTAACAATTCATCATAAGAGGAAACCATCACGACATCAATCTCCCACCAAAGCAAAACCTTACGAAATATCTCTCTAGATATAGGGCAAGTAAAGAAAATATGGCTAGATGATTCCACATTCTTTTCGCATAAAGGACATAGAATCGACTCAATATCCCCTTTCATTACATTACTGATTCCTTTTCTAGAAAACCTTCGGTTTATTTGTTTTTTTAGTTAAAGGGTTTCTCCGGTAAAATGTATTACATAAAAAAATGTTTAAGTATATAGGATGAAGGTGAAATCCCTTATCACATCCCATTACATAGGCAAACAAACGCACCTATTATGCTTCATATCCTATCATAAGAGATACATGCCAATCTATGAACTAACAAAAAGGAAAAAAAACGCCTATACTAGCATTACTTCGTAAACCGACTACGAAGACGGATGTCAAATTGATCACAAAAAGCATGTTGCGCCTCAGGTAAATCATCAACCTAATCCTTGTATCCATCATATAAATCAAAATCTTCATTCTTAAATAGACCTGCATCATTTGCTCCCTCACTTGCTTGATCTATAAAAGACATATATCGAGCAGTATCATCATCAAGCTCCTCAATTTCATCATCTGACGCTTCCAATTCCTCCCCCTAGAAGTACTAGGCATGCAAACCGATGACATGTTTATTTTTTTTGTAAACATAACGAAATGATAGAAATCATTAAAAGTTGGAATAGCAACAAGGTGTTCTTTTCTGATTTTGATAGTCATTCTAGTTACTGTACTAGGAGTAACATACAAGAAGAGCGAACGGAAAGAAAAACTGGCTGGGGAGAAGATATTTCAAGAGGATCTACTTGTGAACGTCGAAAGTTTAATTGAATCATCAAGGTTTTTAGCTTTGTAGAGCTTGAAAAAGCTATAGAAAACTTTTCACATACGTACATGATAAAGGGTTTTGTATACTAGGGATTGTTCAGAAATGAGATATTTACTATTAAAAGATAAGGATTGATGTATTCAAGCAAGTGAGCATGTAAGCAAGATTAACCATATCAATATGATGAAATTATGCGGTTTTTCAAGAACCAACATTCATGGTACCTTGTTTCGAATACATGAAAATGGTACCCCTAAAGATTGGCTTAAAGCGGAAAGATCACAAGAAATATACAGTTTTTGTAAACGTGTCCATATTGTGAGTGATGTCTGTTATAATATTAGGAGTAAACTTAACATAGGTTGGGGGGTTAAGTGTACATTGTAATTTAGATTAGTAATAGACTATAACTAGGATTAGTTAAGCTTGCCTTGCACGGCAAGGATGTTTCCTATTTTATTTAGGAAAGTTTACAACTTGCGATCTAGCGTTACGCGATCGAACTTTGGGTTTGTTGTCATAATTATCCAACAATGTCGTTGTTAATAGACTTCATTACTACATGAGTTTACCAAGCCATGGTATGTCCACGAGAATATTAACACCAGCAACATTCTTCTTGATGGTAATTTGAGAGAAAACATTTCAAATTTCAATCGTGCAAGAGAAACAGATAACGGAAATAATGATAATAACCTCATTCTCACCAATAGGGTTATCGATACAAGTTGGTGTATGGCTCTAGGTATGTTAAAATTGGTTGCATTAGTTCTGAAGTTGATGTTATTCGTTGGGAGTGGCGATGCTCACCATTGGGCCATTGCTCAATATCACTCAACATCTGCAAATGTGTAGTTGGTTAGACAATGAAGGCTTTTAGAGAAATAAATTTATGTTCAATCCCAAATCATGCCTAAAGGTCATTGAAATAGGTACTCGGTCCTTGTAGAAGGGTCAATCGGCACCTAAAAAGGTGCACAGGGTCAGTGTTTCTTCACTGATTTATACCGTTTAGAGGAGTGGTGATGCTCGAATTGATAACTGTGAAAGACACAATAGTTAATCAGGGAGGTCGTGAAATATTGCTTTCAAAAGGAATAGCTACAATCATGGAGGGGGAGAAGGAGAGCGTGTGATTAGGTGCATGGTTGATGTAGCTGATGAAGAAAATGGAAGCATGGCGTGTGAAACTAAAGTGGTAAAACTAAGTCTGGCCTTTGGGAGACAATATCTTGAAAGCCGGCCAAGCATGGACGAGGTAGTGCCTTCCTTTGTTAAAATTCTTGTTTGAGTTACAGACCATGGAATATACATGTAAAAACTATAAAATCATCTTATGTAATGGTGAATAATGTTTAAATATTCTTAATCTTTTAAAATAAAATGTATTTTGAATAAAGAACATAAGTTTTTTTAGGTAAAAGGTTTTTACACCGGGTAAATATATTACTCCAAAAAGCGTTTAAGTACATAGGATGTGAGTCAATCTCATATTTTAGTCCGTTACATAGGTAGAAAGCAAACACGCCATTTGTGCTTTAAAATAAACCCATCATAAGAATGACAAACCAAAACTTATGAACTACTATAAAGAAAACAACCACTAACTAGATTACATATGACTCACGGTGACACGAAATATAACCTAGTGCCTAATGTGCCCTTGGAGATTGTTATCAAACAAAATGCAATTTGCTCTTTCGTTAAGTCCGATACCACATCATCATATCCGTCATACAAGTCATACTCATCAAGTTCACGTACACTAGGGTCATTTGTTCCACCACCATGTCGCTTAGATGAAGAGGACATATACTCAGCAGTCTTATTATCATACTCTTCAGTATCACTTTCCGAATTACCATCTTGCAAATCTATTAAAGTACTGTGCATAGAACCCGATTCTACAGTCGCCCATTTATCCTTGTTAGCAACCTCTGCATGACTAGGCGTTGGCCCATGTTCTTCCAAATTATTCACCTCCTTTTCACTAATGGCACACAAATGACCACACCCCTAGCATCCTCCATGTCACTTATACTACCTAAAGCATCAAAAGATTTTGAAGTAGTAGTAGTGCTAACAACCTAATCTTCTTTTCCATATTGAACATTCAAACTCCGTAGCTATTACTGGAGCGCAAAGTTTACTTAGATATAATGAGGCTAATCACATTAGTAAAGTATATATCAACATTTTTTGTCCTTGTATAGATTGTAAAAAAAGCATTAATAAATTTAATGACAATCGTTGAATTAAAAGCCATTTGATTAAACATGGGCTTGTCTTGAGGGATAATATACAAGAAAGTGTAATTCAAACTTACATAGTAGAGTCATAAAGGAATATCTGTTCAGATTATAATAAGTTTTGTAAGAAAAACTAGGATATCTATTTGTATCATGTGTAAGTTTATGGGAAATGTTAAGAGTAATCTTATTCTTTCTTATATCACAGGGACTGATTCTGTCAATGTTGTATTGTAGTTTTGAATTACTTTGAGCTCGAGGAGTTAACTTCTTAAAGATAAAGGACCAAAGGTGTCATGTGGGAATTCTTAGCTGGGTATAAAATCTCAGGAACGGGTTATGATTTTTCATAACCTTAAATCCCCTCTCTCTCTAAAGAAATATGCTCCTCTTCTTGTCTCTCTAGAAAATTTATATCTGATCTTGTTGATCATTCTTTGTAATAGAACAATCACTAATTAGGTGATTGAATCACACCTGATTAGCAGTGGTGATTTGATTTGAGTTCTTGATTAAGATCAAGCTGTTTGGTTTGTTTGTGAGAGATTGTTTAGATCTTGAATTGAGATTCAAGATCAATATTATGTTTTAATAAAATTTATTCATGGTATCAGATCCGAGTTTTCCTTTTGGTTCTGATTTTGAAAACTAATGTTTTTATCAATTCAAGTGGTTTTGATCAATTAACGATTGTTAATTAATATTTCTTGGATAAGGAAAAAGTTTTCTTGAAATCGCCTATTTTTTTTAGAAAATTAAGGTTTTTTGAAATTTGGGGCTTTTGATCTTTGAAGGTTTCTTGGATTCGATTGACTACTGTTAGTTGATCTGCTAGTATTCTTGGTTGGTTTCTGGTATTGTTGAGGAAAAAAAACCCTAATTTTGAAATTAGGGTTTTGTATTTTGGAATTAAAGATTCTGGGGTTTTTTGCTATTCTTTGACTAAGTGAATCAAAGGATAGTAAGAAGGTCTTCTGCTAATTTTTACTGATTGCGTGCTCTGTAACACCTCTCACGCCCTTTCTCATTAATTGATTGTTTTTTAAGATCAAGTTTAGCTTCCCTTGACCTACCACTTAAGTGGCATGGAAGCCTGGGAACTCTTTAAACTTGTTCTTCTTTTTCTTGTTTTCTATTTCATTAGTATTTGTAATCATGTCTCTTCATGGTTATTGTGATGGTGAATATGATGATGGAAGTGATGTTGATAATGTTACTTTAATTAGTAAACTTGATGTTAGCCACCCCCTTTACACTTGCATCCAAATGATTTTGTGGCCTTAACTGTTGTCTCTGTGAAATTGAAGGGGACTGAGAACTATCAAGTTTGGTCTTGTGCTATGTTACTTGTATTAGAGGGTAAAAATAAAACTGGATTTATTGATGGTTCTTGTAGAAGGTCTAATACAGATGAAGTTTTAGGGAGACAATGGGATAGAGTCAATGCTGTGGTTCTAGGGTGGATTTTAAACTCTATTTCTGAGGAACTCTTTCTTGGTCAGATTTTTTCAAAAAGAGCTAAACATGTTTGGGATGAACTTAAAGAAACTTATGATAAAGTAGATGGTTCTGTGACTTTTAGCTTGTATCATAAAATTCATACCTTAAGTCAAAATAGATCTTCTATTGCTGATTATTATCATAAGTTAAATGCTCTTTAAAAATAATTTGATGCTTTAAATAAGTTTCCTAGATGTACTTGTCATGTTGCTGATGATTTTAAGAAACACAATCAGTTAATGAAACTTATGCAATTTCTAATGGGTCTTGATGATACTTACGTGCAAATTAAGAGTTCTATCTTATCTAGAGAAACTCTTCCTGATGTTAGGAGTGCTTATGCTATCATATCCAGTAAGGAGTCTCACAGGATTGCTATTGGTAGTATGTCTGGAACCTCTCAAAGGTCTCAGACTTTTGCTTTTAATGTCAATGATCCTAACAGAGGGAACTTTCAGAAGTCTCAAACCTCTACTAGTTTCTCAAGACCTTCTAATAATAATAAACCTAATGATAATGGGAGTAGGAGAACTGCTGGGGGTTCTACCTTGGTGTGTGAGAATTGTGGTTTCAATGGTCATACTATCGACAACTGCTTTAAAATAATTAGATATCCTGCTGATTTTGGGAAAAGAAAAGTTGGTTCAAATCTTAAAGGGAAAAATGTTTCTAATAATGTTGTTGGTTCTAGTTCTTTTAATGGATTTTCTGATGAACAAATGGCTACTCTTATTTCATTAATCAAAGAGAATTATATCAATGGAAAAGGGGTTCACTCTAATATGGCAGGTACTTATATGAATTCTAGTACTGTGTTTAATAAGAATTTTAAGAAATACTTCTGTTCTAATAGTTCTTTGCATTCTAAGCTTGTCTCTAAAGGACTAATTACTGATCCAGGTGCTAATCAGCACATAACTTACACTGATAAGAATCTTATTAATGTCATTTATACTTCTTACTTAAAAAGTAAAGTGAATCATACTAATGGGACTGAGGCATTTATTACTAGAATTAGAAATATGCCTTTGACTGATTACTCGACTTTATATGATGTTTTGGTTGTGTCGGAATACTGTGTTAGTTTGATGAGTGTTCACAAAGTTGCTATAGATAGTAAACTTGTGATTGCATTTGATGAAATGCATTGTTATGTGATGAACCAGGATTTAAGGAAAGGAGAAATTGTAGGGACTGGTAAACAAATTGGTGGATTATATTACTTTGATGGAAATCAAGGTATAAATTTTAAGAATTTTAAAAGTAATAGTGTATGCTTTTTATCTAAACAGATTTGGCATTGCATACTTGGTCATCCTGCTGACCAAGTTCTGGATGTTTTAAAACATACCTTAAGTTTTGACAATAAAAACACTGAATTAATTTGTGACACTTGTCAAAGAGCTAAACAGGCCATAGAACATTTTCCTCTTAGTGATCATGTGTCAACTGAATTGGGTAAACTAGTTCATCTTGATTTATGGGAACCTTATAAAGTCACTAGTAGGGAGGGGTTTAAATTTTCTTGACCATTGTGGATGATTTTTCAAGGGCTATTTGGGTTTATTTGCTTAAGTCTAAAACTGAAGTTTTTCATAATATAATTGTGTTTTATAATCTCATTAAAACTCAGTTTAAGAAAAATATTAAGGTCCTTAGGAGTGACAATGGTACTGAATTTGTTAATCAATAATTTTTTGGTTTTTGTGAATCTAATGGTATTATTCACCAGACCTTATGTAGCTATACCCCTCAACAAAATAGAATTGTTAAGAGAAAACATAGACACCTTCTTAATGTTGCTAGATCTCTTCTTTTCCAGGGAGGAATTCCTTTGAATATGTGGTATGAATGTGTTCTAACTGCTACCTATTTGATTAACAGATTACCTACCTCTGTGCAGAATGGAAAATCTCCTTATGACTTAGTGTATAATAAGCCTTCTTCTCTTAAACATTTGAGATATTTTGGCTGTTTGGCTTATGCCACTATTCTGAATAGTCATGATAAATTTGGAAGTAGGTCTGAAAAGTGTGTTCTTGTTGGATATTTAAATTCAAAGAAAGGGTATAAGTTGTATAGTTTTGATAATAATTAGGTTATCTATTCTAGGGATGTTAAGTTTTTTGAGGATATATTTCCTTTTAAGCAAAATAACTCAACTGGAATTGATAAGTCTGTTCAAGATGTAAATCATTTGAATTTTTTCAACTCTAATACTCTTGATGACCTACCTGAAATACCCAATGATGAGGAGAGAAGGAACCCCAACCATATCAGGCATGGTAATTTACCTTCTCACTCTAGTAGTACTTCTGCATTCTTAAATAAGAATGATGCAGGGCATTCTCAGGATGCAGATGCCTCTGCCAGTGAGAATGAGAGTTTTGCAGCTGATGAGGATAATAATAGTAGTTCTGAGGGTAATGTTCTTCATGATCAATCTCAAGATAATGGCAGTCAAGATAATAATGGTGATCAACACTTAATAAGGTCTTCTAGAACTTTTGTTTTTCCAAAAAAATTTAATGATTTTATTATTTATTTAAAAGTAAAATATGGTCTTGAAAAGTATGTTAATTACTCTTATTTAAGTAAGGGAAATTATTGTTTTGCCACTATGCTTAATAAGGGTGTTGAGCCTAAAACTTATCTTGAGGCTTCTCAGCATACGCATTGGGTTGATGTTATGAATGCTGAGATGGATGCTTTAAATAGAAATAATGCATGGGAAATTGTTGATCTTCCTGTTAGAAGAAATGCCATTAGTTCTAAGTAGGTTTGGAAAATTAAATACAAATCTGATGGAGAAATAGAAAGATACAAGGCTAGGCTAGTTGCTAAAGGTTTTAATTAAAGGGAGGAAATAGATTTTGATGAAACTTTTCTCCTGTTGTTAAGATTGTCACTGTTAGATGTTTGATTAATCTTGTTGTGCAGAGTGGTTGGTCCTTGTTTCAAATGGATATTAATAATGC
>BQNB010046574.1:3573-19539 GCA_026074375.1 Tanacetum coccineum
ATTTGGACTGTAATTCTTATTGCATAAGTGGGTCATTAGAATTATTATCCGTATTATATTTGGAGCATTTGAATTGTTAGATCTCGTTTGTCAAGTTATTTATTAACTTGAATTTGTTTGATACGGATAATAAGTTTGAAGCTGGATCGTAATTCTTATCAAATAAGTGAGTCATTAGAATTTGAATTTGGTATTTGATATTTGAAGATCGGTTTCGTGTTTGAAGACTTAATTATTATTAGGTCGTTTGGAATTTGTTAGTTTGGAAAATTTGGGATCTTCATTTGTCGGGCTTTTGAAGTTGGTTGCCCGAATTTGATAGTCTTTGGTGAAGATCGTTTGGGCCGATTTGTTTGTTTGGTTGACCGAGTTTGATTTGTCGGTTAACATTTGATTGTTCGTTTTGAAGACATCGGCGTTTGTTTTGGATCGTTTGTTTTGAATTTAGCTAGCATCTCTAGCGTTTGGAAATTTGAGTTTGAAGATGAAAGATTCGTCTGGTTTGAAGTTTCGAGCGGAGTTGAAGTGACGGTGGAGATTGTTAAAAAAGTGACTTAAACTCTAAGGGGCGTCTGGTAAATTTATTTGACTTGTCCACCAAGTTTGTTTGGAATTTGGAAACTATCTATGACGGTTAGTTTAGCCTATAAATAAGGATTGATAGGTTTAGTTTTCTTTGTACCTTTGAATATTTGTTTCGTACCTTTTGGAATTAGGGTTTGGTACCTTTGAATTTGTCTTTGTAATTTGTTTGGTATTTGAATAAAGCTTCTGCTTCGTTTGTTCCATTTTGTTTGTTTGTTTTGTGCTTTTGATTACCAACAATTTTGGTATTGTCTTGAGAGTTATCTCGGTGAATGATTGTTGCGCTATCTTGTTTGTAAGAGGATATACTATCTCGGTAAACCTATCTCGGTAAACTTATCTTGGTTGTTCAAACTTAGTTATCTTGGTTGTTCAAAGTTGGTTATCTCGGTGACCAGTGATATGGTATATTGGTTATCTTAACAAATGGGCTATGTCGGTTTCAAGTCTTGAATTGGGCATGATTTTGTCTTACAAAAATATAAATGAACCAAACTAATCCTAAGTGCCGAAATAATATTATCTTGGTTTTATTATCTCGGTTTCGAATCTCAAAACAGGCGGTGTTTCGTTTTGAAAATTCACCTAGGAAACCGAAATATCATCTTATATGATTACTACCGAAATAACAACCGAACTAACTATGTATCTCGGTGACACGTATGCAAGTAGTGGAAAAAGTGGTGAAGTGAACCAAAATAATAACCAAAATAATTTTGAAAATCGTTGCCGAGCCACTTGAGCTAGATTAGGAGTATCTCGATGAAAAATAAAATTTTAGTGCCCATTTTCTCTGATAGTACAGACCTGAATTGTACACACTAATATACTATCGAGCTAATAAGACTGGGCTAAAAAAGTGAGAAAACTTAACAAAAGTCCGTATATCTATTCGATTGATTTTTAAAATGAAGTTCCAAACCGATATAAATCATTTAAAAAAACTTTAAAATTCCTTAAAACTAAAAAGTTTTAACATTTATCCATAAGAACAAAGTTTTGATTTTGAAAGATTATCTCAGTAAGATTGAAAGTGTCAAAACAGTTTTTAAACACGATCTCACCATGGATTTTGAAAGTGTCACTCCATAATAATACACTTGCTCCGATACCAATTGTGGGTCACAGAGATACCAAGATCCAACACACGATTAAAGATCAAGTTAGATTAGATAAAAGAGAGAAAATGGGATAACTTTTATTAGTAACTTGCATGGTACCTAGATACCATTTACATGAGAATTCCACCCCTCACACTACAAGAAAACTTAGAACGGGCGACGAACTTTGCCGCCCGGGAAAGCTCGCTAAACGACAAAAATTCATCCGACGTGGCACCAATTCTGATAGCTTTTTAGTCAAAGTATTTGGTTAGTTTCCCGGGCGACATGTCGCCCGGGATAAGTTGGTTTCAGTTTGACCAAAATAATCAACGAAAATCCTGGCGGCAAATTTCCCGCTCGACAATCCCGGGCGACATGTCGCCCGGGATAATATTTCCACGTTTAATCTTTGTGTTTAGTGATAATTAATATGTATTAATGTTTAATATTTTTTGCCACTTTTCCCGGGCGACATGTCGCCCGGGAAACATTTTATTAAAACTTTTACAGTTTTTTAATATTTATAAAACTGTATAAAAAGTTTTAATAAAATGTTTCCCGGGCGACATGTCGCCCGGGAAGATTTTTATTAAAATTTAGGAATACAAAATCACCGAAAATCCTGGCGGCAATTTTTCCCGCTCAGGTTTCCCGGGCGACATGTCGCCCGGGATAAGTTATTTTATAAAAAAAATTAATTTTGCCTTTAAAATCATTATTATTTATAAAATATGTTTTATAACTATACATTTAAAAAGATACTTATAAAATATATAAATACTTATATAAAAAAACTACGTTTTCTAGGTTCGTTTAGGTCCGATATGCCGTATACTCTAACAAAAAATATAGTGTGTATTTTGTATGCCGTTATGCCGTATTTTCTCGGTTCGGTCAGGATATGTACTACCCTTCTATGGTTGAACATGATGTATTGTATACTTTTTCAAGATGCACAAAAACAAACATTCATTTAAGAAAATATTATACATACCACTTCTAGTAACACAAATTAGACCGATAATCATACGCGACTTACAAACAGACACTTAAACATATTAGAACGATAATCATACGAGACTTACAAACAGACGCTTAAATTATACGAATTACATTTCAAATGACAAACTACTCCAAATCAAGTTTTCCCATGTTATTGTAAACTTCGTGAAATAGTGCGGCTGAATTAACTATGTGTTGTTCCGGATGCATATACATTTCCACTGTTGCCTCGAGTACTGTTATCTTTCTAAGCAAGTGCTAGCAGTTTGAGTACTCTGCATTTCTTAAAGTTCCCGGAGAATAGCTTTGAGGTGTTGAAGCTCCTGGAGAATAGCGTGGAGGTGTTGAAGATCCTGGAGAATAAATTGGAGTCGATGAATATCCTGGAGAGAAAATTAGAGTCGTTGAAGCTCTAGGAGAACCAACCAGTAGACAGACTCGTTCCTCTTTCCATAAAAAAATTACAATCAAAATAGTTTTTCCGAGGCTGTTAAAGAGTAAAGATAATAATTTTTAACAACTAACAACATTATTTGTATATTACACAAATAAAAAGCATGTGATTGTTCATCTTTGATCGTAGACATGCATAGTATAGTTTACCACGGGTTTTAGATTTATACGATTCTCACAAAACTACATATCTGGGTCGACAACGATATGCCAAAACTTCATATGGCACCATCAACACCATAATAATAGTTTGATCTATTGGTGGTTGTAATGGTAAGAGTGTATGTGATGTGTTGGTGGTTGTGAGGATAATATCTGCTTTTATGGTAAAAAAAATTTAGAGGGAATATTTGGCGATAGAACTTGGCGGGAGTTCTTGCCGGGAGTTCTTGGCGGGAGTACATGGCGCTTTTTGTTATAGAATTTTTGTCAAAGTTTGACCAAAATTATCCATGGAGACATGTCGCCACGGATAATCTAGTAAAACTTTGACCCAAAAGTCTAAAAAAAAACTACGCGGTAAAGTTTCCCGCTCACTTTTCCTCGGTGACATATCGACTCATCAGTTGAACATCTAATGTACAACGATAACATATCGACTCATCCGTTGAACATCTAATGTACAACGATAGCATATGGACTCATCCGTTGAACATCTAATGTACAACGATAACATATCAACTCATCCGTTAAACATCTAATGTACATTGATAACATATCGACTCATCCGTTGAACATCTAATCTACAACGATAACATATCCACCCATCCGTGGAACATCTAATGTACAACGATAGCATATCGACTTATTTGTTGAAAATCTAATGTACAAGGATAACATATCGACTCATCCGTTGAACATCTAATGTACAATGATAACATATCGACTCATCCATTCAACATCTAATGTAAAACGATAACATATCCACTCATCCGATGAACATCTAATGTACAACGATAACATATCGACTCATCCGTTAAACATCTAATGTACAACGATAACATATCCACTCATTCGTTGAACATTTAATGTACAATGATAATATATCGACTCAGCTGTTGAACATCTAATGTACAACGATAGCATATCGATACATCCGTTAATCATCTAATGTATAACGATTACATATCAACACATCTGTTAAACATCTGATGTACAACAAAAACATCTCGGCTTATCCGTCGAACATCAAATGTACAACAATAACATATCCACTCAACCATTGAACCTTTAATGTACAACGATAACATATCGACTCATCAGTTGACTATGTAATGTAAAACGATAATATGTCGACTTATCCGTTGAACATCTAATGTACAACGATAACATATCTATTCATCCGTTGAACATCTAATGTACAATGATAACATATCGACTCATCCGTTGAACATCTAATGTACAACGATAGCATATCAACTCATCCATTGAACATCTAATGTACAACGATAACATATCGACTCATCTGTTGAACATCTGATGTACAACGATAACATATCCACTCATCCGTTAAACATCTGATGTACAACGATAACATATTGACTCATATGTTAAACATCTGATGTATAACGATAACATCTCGACTTATCCGTTGAACACCAAATGTATAACGATAACATATCCACTCATCAATTGAACATCTAATGTACAACAATAAAATATTAACTCATTAGTTGAACATCTAATGTACAACGATAACATATCAACTCATCCGTTCAACATCTAATGTACAACGATAACATATCCACTTATTCATTGAAAATCTAATGTACAGCGATAAGATATCATCTCATCTGTTGATCATACATTGTACAACGATAACATATTGACTCATCCATTGAACATCTAATGAACAACGATAAGAAATCCACTCAACCGCTGAACATCTAATGTACAACGAAAACATATCGACTTATCCGATGAACATCTAATGTACAATGATAACATATCGACTAATCCGTTGAACATCTAATATAAAACGATAACATATCCACTCATCCGTGGAATATCTAATGTACAAAGATAACATATCAACTCATCTGTTGAACATTTAATGTACAACGATAGAATATCGACTCATCCATTGAACATCTAATGTACAACAATAACATATCGACTCATCCGGTGAACATCTGATGTACAAAGATAAAATATCTACTCATCCGTTAAACAATGATAACATATCAACTCATCCGTTAAACATCTGATGTACAACGATAACATCTCGACTCATCCGTTGAACATTTAATGTACAACAATAACATGTCCATTCATCAATTAAACATCTAATGTACAACATCAACATATCGACTCATTCGTTGAACATCTAATGTACAACGATAGCATATTGACCCATCCATTGAACATCTAATATACAACGATTACATATCAACTCATCTGTTAAACATATATTGTACAACGATAACATATCCACTCAATCGTTGAACCTTTAATGTACAACGATAACATATCGACTTATCGGTTGAACATCTAATGTACAATGATAACATATCAACTCATCCGTTGAACATCTAATGCATAACGATAATATATCCACTCATCCGTTGAACGTCTAATGCGCAACGATAACATATCGACTCATCCGTTGAACATCTAATAAACAACAATAGCATATCGACTTATCCATTAAACATCTAATGTACAACGATAACATATAGACTCATTTTTTAAACATCTAATGTACAATGATAACATATCCACTCATCTGTTGAATATCTGATGTACAATGATAACATATTGACTTATCCGTTCAACATCTGATGTACAACGATAACATCTCGACTCATCTGTTAAACATATAATGTACAACAATAACATATCTACTCATCAGTTGAACATCTAATGTACAATGATATAATATCGACTCATCAGTTGTACATCTAATGTACAACAATAACATATCGACTCATCTGTTAAACATCTAACATACAATGATAACATATCCCACTCATCCGTTAAACATCTAATGTACAACGATACATATCGTTTCATGTGTTAAACATATAATGTACAACGATAACATATTGACTCATCCGTTGAACATCTAATGTACAACGATAACATATCCATTCAACCGTTGAACATCTAATGTGCAATGATAACATATCGACTCATCCGATGAACATCCAATGTACAACGATAACATATTGACTCATCCTTTCAACATCTAATGTACAATGATAACATATCGATTCATTCGTTGAACATCTAATGTACAACGATAATATATCGACTCATCCGTTGAACATCTAATGTACAATGATAGCATATCGACACATCCGTTAAACCTGTAATGTACAACGATAACATATCGACTCAACCGTTGAACATTTGATGTACAACGATAACATAATGACTTATCCATTGAACATCTGATGTACAATGAAAACATATCTAGTCATCCGTTAAACATCTGATATACAACGATAACATCTCGACTCATTTGTTGAACATCTAATGTACAATGATAACATATCCACTCATCAATTGAACATCTAATGTACAACAATAACATATCGACTCATCAGTTGATCATCTAATATACAACAATAACATATTAACTCATCCGTTGAACATCTAATGTACAACGATAACATATACACTCTTTTGTTGAACATCTAATGTACAACGATAACATATCGTCTCATCTATTAAACATCTAATATACAACGATAACATATCGACTCATCTGTTAAACATCTAATGTACAACAATAACATATCCACTAATTCGTTGAACATCTAATGTAGAACGATAGCATATCGACTCATCTGTTGAACATCTAATGTACATCGATAACATCTCGACTCATCCGTTGAACGTCTAATGTACAACAATAACATATCAACTTATCCGTTAAACATCTAATGTACAACGATAATATATCCACTCATCTATTGAACATCTAATGTACAACGATAACATATCGAGTCATCCATTGATCATCTAATGTACAACAATAGCATATCGACTTATCCGTTAAACATCTAATGCTTAACAATAACATATCCACTCATTTGTTGAGCATCTAATGTACAACGATAACATATCAACTCATCCATTGATCATTTAATGTAAAACGATAATATATCAACTTATTCGTTGAACATCTGATGTACAACGATAATATCTTGATTCATCCGTTAAACATCTAATGTACAATGATAACATATCTACTCAACCATTGAATATCTAATGAACAACGATAACATATCGACTCATTCGTTGAACATCTAATGTACAACGATAACATATCCACTCATCCGTTAAACATCTTGTGTACAACGATAGCTTATCGACTCATACGTTGAACATCTAATGTACAACGATAACAAAACGACTCACCCGTTGAACATCTAATGTACAACGATAACATATTAACTCATGCGTTGAACATCTAATGTACAACGATAACATATCCACTCATCTATTAAACGTTTAATGTACAACGATAACATATTGACAAATTCGTTGAGCATCTAATGTACAAGGGTAACATATCGACTCATCCGTTAAACATCTAACGTACAACAATAGCATATCAACTCATCTGTTGAACATCTAATGTACAACGACAACATATCGACCCATCCGTTGAACTTCTAATGTACAACGATTACATATCAACTCATTCGTTGAACTTCTGATCTACAACAAAAACATCTCAGCTCATCCGTTGAACATCTAATGTACAACGATAACATATCCACTCAACCGTTGAACCTTTAATGTATAACGATAACATATTGACTCATCTGTTGATCATCTAATGTACAATGATAACATATCCACTCATCCATTGAATATCTAATGCATAACGATAACATATCCACTCATCCGTTGAACATCTAATGTACAATGATAACATATCGACTCATCCGTTGAACATCTAATGTATAACGATAACAAATTGACTCATTCGTTAAACATCTAATGTATAACAATAATATATCGACTCATCTGTTGAACATCTAATGTACAATGACAACATATCTACTCATCCATTGAACATCTGATGTAAAATTATAACTTATTGACTCATTCGTTGAACATTTAATGTACAATGATAACATCTCGACTTATACGTTGAACATCTAATATACAACAATAAAACATCCACTCATCTGTTGAACATCTAATGTACAACGATAACATATCGACTCATTAGTTGAACATCTAGTGTACAACAATAACATATCGACTCATCCGTTGAACATCTAATCTACAACAATAACTTATCCACTCATTCGTTGAACATCTAATATTCAACAATAACATATCGACTCATCCGTTAAACATTTAATGTACAACGATAACATATTGACTAATCTGTTAACCATCTAATGTAAAATGATAACATATCAAGTCATCTGTTGAACATCTAATGTACAACGATAACTTATCGACTCATTCGTTGAACATCTAATGTACAATGATAACATCTCGACTCATACGTTAAACATCTAATATACAACAATAAAACATCCACTCATCTGTTGAACATCTAATGTATAACGATAACATATCGACTCATTAGTTGAACATCTAGTGTACATCGATAACATATCGACTCGTCCGTTGAACATCTAATGTACAACGATAACATATCTACTCATCCGTTGAACATCTAATATTCAACGATAACATATCGACTCATCCGTTAAACATTTAATGTACAACGATAACATATCGACTAATATGTTGACCATCTAATGTACAATGATAACATATCAAGTCATCCATTGAACATCTAATGTACAACGATAACATATCGACTCATCCGTTGAACATCTAATGTAAAACGATAGCGTATCGACTCACACATTGAACATTTAATGTACAACGATATCATCTTGAATTATCCGTTGAACATCTAATGTATAACGATAACATATCAACTAGTCCGTTGAACATCAAATGTACAAAGATAACATATCGACTCATTCGTTGAACATCTGATATACAACAATAACATATCAACTCATCCGTTGATCATTGGATGTACAACGATAACGTATCGATTCATCCGTTAAACATCTGATATACAATGATAACATATCTACTCATCCGTTGAATATCTAATCTACAACGATAACATATCGACTCATCCGTTGAAAATCTAATATACCATAACAGCATATCCACTGATCCGTTGAACATCTAATGTACAACGATAGCATCTCGACTCATCCGTTGAACATCTAATGTATAACGATAACATATCTACTCATCCGTTGAACATGTAATGTACAACGATAGCATATCAACCCATCAGTTAAACATCTAATGTACAATGATAACATATCGACTAATCCGTTAAACATCTAATGTATAATGTTAGTATCTCGACTCATCCGTTGAACATCTAATGTACAACGGTAGCATATCGACTCATACGTGGAAAATCTAATGTACTATGATAGCATATTGACTCATCAGTTAAACATCTAATGTACAACGATAACATATCAACTCATCCGTTGAACATCTAATGCTCAACGATAACATATCCACTCATTTGTTGAACGTCTAATGTACAACGATAACATATCAACTTATCCGTTGAACATCTAATGTACAATGATAACATATTGACTCATCCATTAAACATTTAACGTACAATGATAGCATCTCGACTCATCCGTTGAACATCTAATGTATAACAATAACATGTCAACTCGTCCATTAAACATCTAATGTACAACGATATCATATCGACACATCCGTTGAACATCTGATGTACAACAGTAACATATCCACTCATCAATTGAACATCTAATGTACAACAATAACATATCGACTCATCAGTTGAACATCTATTGTACAACAATAACATATCAACTCATCCGTTAAACATCTAATGTACAGCGATAACATATTCACTCTTCTGTTGAACATCTAATGTACAACGATAACATATCGTTTCATCTATTGAACATCTAATATACAACGATAACATATTGACTCATCTGTTAAACATCTAATGTACAACAATAACGTATCCACTAATACGTTGAACATCTAATGTAAAATGATAGCATATCGACTCATCTGTTGAACATCTAGTGTACATCAATAGCATCTCGACTCATCCGTTGAATGTCTAATGTACAACGATAGCATATCGACTCATCCATTGAACATCTAATGTACAACGATAACATATAGACTCATTTATTGAACATCTGATATACAATGATAACATATCCACTCATCTGTTGAATATCTGATGTACAATGATAACATATTGACTCAAGCGTTAACATCTTATGTACAACGATAACATCTCGACTCATTTGTTGAACATCTAATGTACAACGATAACATATCTACTCATCAGTTGAACATCTAATGTACAACGATAACATATCGACTCATCAGTTGTACATCTAATGTACAACAATAACATATTGAATCATCCGTTAAACATCTAACATACAACGATAACATATCCTACTCATCTGTTGAACATCTAATGTACAACGATACATATCGTCTCATCCGTTAAACATCTAATGTAAAACGATAATATATCGACTCATCCGTTAAACATCTAATGTACAACGATAACTTATCCACTCAACCGTTGAATATCTACTGTGCAACGATAACTTATCGACTCATCCGATGAACATCTAATGTACAACGATAACATATCAACTCATCCGTTTAACATCTAATGTACAACGATAACATATCGATTCATCCGTTGAACATTTAATGTACAACGATAACATATCAACTTATCCGTTGAACATCTAATGTACAATGATAGCATATCGACTCATCTGTTGAACCTGTAATGTACAACAATAACATATCGACTTATCCGTTGAACATCTGATGTACAACGATAACATATTGACTCATCCGTTAAACATCTAATGTACAACGATAACATATCTAGTCATCCGTTAAACATCTGATATACAACAACAACATCTCGACTCATTTGTTGAACATCTAATGTACAATGATAACATATCTACTCATCAATTGAACATCTAATGTACAACAATAACATATCGACTCATCAGTTGATCATCTAATATACAACAATAACATATCAACTCATCCGTTGAACATCTAATGTACAGCGATAACATATTCACTCTTTTGTTGAACATCTAATGTACAATGATAAATATTGTATCATCTATTAAACATCTAATATACAACGATAACATATAGACTCATCTATTAAACATCTAATGTACAACAATAACATATCCACTAATTCGTTGAACATCTAATGTAGAACGATAGCATATCGACTCATCTGTTGAACATCTAATGTACATCGGTAACATCTCGACTCATCCGTTGAACGTCTAATGTACAACAATAACATATCAACTCATCCGTTGAACATCTACTGTACAACAATAATATATCCACTCATCTGTTGAACATCTAATGTACAACGATAACATATCGAGTCATCCATTGAACATCTAATGTACAACGATAGCATATCGACTTATCCATTAAACATCTAATGCTTAACGATAACATATCTACTCATTTGTTGAGCATCAAATGTACAACGATAACATATCGACTCATCCATTGATCATTTAATGTAAAACGATAATATATCAACTCATTCGTTGAACATCTGATGTACAACGATAATATCTTGACTCATCCGTTAAACATCTAATGTACAACGATAACATATCCACTCAACCTTTGAATATCTAATGAACAACGATAACATATCGACTCATCCGTTGAACATCTAATGTACAATTACAACATATCCACTCATCCGTTAAACATCTTATGTACAATGATAGCTTATCGACTTATACGTTGAACATCTAATGTACAATGATAACAAATCGACCCATCCGTTGAACATCTAATGTACAACGATAACATATCAACTCATGCGTTGAACATCTAATGTACAACGATAACATATCCACTCATCCGTTGAACGTCTAATGTACAACGATAATATATTGACTAATTCATTAAGCATCTAATATACAACGGTAACATATCGACTCATCCGTTAAACATATAATGTACAACAATAGCATATCAACTCATCTGTTAAACATCTAATGTACAACGACAACATATCGACCCATCCTTTGAACTTCTAATGTACAACGATTATATATCAACTCATTCGTTGAACATCTGATCTACAACGAAAACATCTCAGCTCATCCGTTGAACATCTAATGTACAACGATAACATATCCACTCAACCGTTGAACCTTTAATGTACAACGACAAGATATTGACTCATTTGTTGATCATCTAATGTACAACGATAACATATCGACTCATCCGTTGAATATCTAATGCATAACGATAACATATCCACTCATCCGTTGAACATCTAATGTACAATGATAACATATCGACTCATCCGTTGAACATCTAATGTCTAACGATATCAAATTGACTCATTCGTTAAACATCTAATGTACAACGATAACATATCGACTCATCCGTTGAACATCTGATGTACAATGACAACATATCTACTCATCCATTGAACATCTGATGTAAAACGATAACTTATCGACTCATTCGTTGAAAATATGATGTACAATAATAACATCTCGACTCATACGTTGAACATCTAATATACAACAATAAAACATCCACTCGTCAGTTGAACATCTAATGTACAACGATAACATATCGACTCATTAGTTGAACATCTAGTGTACAACGATAACATATCGACTCATCTGTTGAACATCTAATGTACAACGATAACATATCCACTCATCCGTTGAACATCAAATATTCAATGATAACATATCGACTCATCCGTTAAATATTTAATGTACAACGATAACATATCGACTAATCTGTTGACCATCTAATGTACAAGGATAACATATCAAGTCATCCGTTGAACATCTAATGTACAACGATAACATATTGACTCATCCGTTGAACATCTAATGTAAAACGATAGTGTATTGACTCACACATTGAACATTTAATGTACAACGATAGCATCTTGACTTATCCGTTGAACATCTAATGTATAACGATAACATATAAACTAGTCCGTTGAACATCCAATGTACGAAGATAACATATCAACTCATTCGTTGAACATCTGATGTACAACAATAACATATCTACTCATCTGTTGATCATTAGATGTACAACAATAACATATCGACTCATCCGTTGAACATCTGATATACAATGATAACATATCTACTCATCCGTTGAATATCTAATGTACAACGATAACATATCGACTCATCTGTTGAAAATCTAATGTACTATAACAGCATATCCACTGATCCGTTGAACATCTAATGTACAACGATAACATCTCGACACATCCGTTGAACATCTAATGTATAATGATAACATATCCACTCATCCGTTAAACATGTAATGTACAACGATAACATATCAACCCATCTGTTGAACATCTAATGTACTATGATAACATATCGACTAATCCGTTAAACATCTAATGTACAATGATAGCATCTCAACTCATCCGTTAAACATCTAATGTACAATGGTAGCATATCGACTCATACGTGGAAAATCTAATGTACTACGATAGCATATTGACTCATCAGTTAAACATCTAATGTACAACGATAACATATCAACTCATCTGTTGAACATCAAATGCTCAACGATAACATATCCACTCATTTGTTGAACGTCTAATGTACAACGATAACATATCAACTTATCTGTTGAACATCTAATGTACAACGATAACATATCATCCATTAAACATTTAACATACAACGATAGCATCTTGACTCATCCGTTAAACATCTAATGTACAACAATAACATGTCAACTCATCCGTTAAACATCTAATGTACAACGATATCATATCGACACATCCGTTGAACATCTGATGTACAACAGTAACATATCCACTCATCAATTAAACATCTAATGTACAATAATAACATATCAACTCATTAGTTGAACATCTAATGTACAACAATAACATATCAACTCATCTGTTAAACATCTAATGTATAGCGATAACATATTCACTCTTCCGTTGAACATCTAACGTACAACAATAACATATCGTCTCATCTATTGAAAATCTAATATACAACGATAACATATCGACTCATCCGTTAAACATCTAATGTACAACAATAACAAATCCACTAATACGTTGAACATCTAATGTAAAATGATAGCATATTGACTCATCTGTTGAACATCTAATGTACATCGATAGCATCTCGACTCATCCGTTGAATGTCTAATGTACAATGATAGCATATCAACTCATCCATTGAACATCTAATGTACAACGAAAACATATAGACTCATTTGTTGAATATCTGATATACAATGATAACATATCCACTCATCTGTTGAATATCTGATTTACAATGATAACATATTGACTCATCCGTTAACATCTCTTGTACAACGATAACATCTCGACTCATTTGTTAAACATCTAATGTACAACGATAACATATCTACTCATCAGTTAAACATCTAATGTATAACGATAACATATTGACTCATCAGTTGTACATCTAATGTACAACGATAACATATTGACTCATCCGTTAAACATCTAACATACAACGATAACATATCCTACTCATCCGTTGAACATCTAATGTACAACGATACATATCGTCTCATCTGTTAAACATCTAATGTACAACGATAACATATCGACTCATCTGTTAAACATCTAATGTACAACGATAACTTATCCACTCAACCGTTGAACATCTTCTGTGCAACGATAACTTATCGACTCATCCGATGAACATCTAATGTACAACGATAACATATTAACTCATCCATTCAACATCTAATGTACAATGATAACATATTGATTCATCCATTGAACATCTAATGTACAATGATAACATATCAACTTATCCGTTGAACATCTGATGTACAATGATAGCATATCAACTCATCTGTTGAACCTGTAATGTACAACAATAACATATAGACTTATCCGTTGAACATCTGATGTACAATGATAACATATTGACTCATCCGTTGAATATCTAATGTACAATGATAACATATCTAGTCATCCGTTAAACATCTGATATACAACAATAACATCTCTACTCATTCGTTGAACATCTAATGTACAATGATAACATATCCACTCATCAATTGAACATCTAATGTACAACAATAACATATCAACTCATTAGTTGAACATCTAATGTACAACAATAACATATTAACTCATCCGTTGAACATCTAATGTACAGCGATAACATATTCACTCTTCCATTGAACATCTAATGTACAATGATAACATATTGTCTCATCTATTGTACATCTAATATACAACGATAACATATCGACTTATCTGTTAAACATCTAATATACAACAATAACATATCCACAGATCCGTTGAACATCTAATGTAGAATGATAGCATATCGACTCATCTATTGAACATTTAATATACATCGATAGCATCTCGACTCATTCGTTGAACGTCTAATGTACAACGATAACATATCAACTCATCCATTAAACATCTAATGTACAACGATAACATATCCACTCATTCATTAAACGTCTAATGTACAACGATAACATATCGACTCACCCATTGAACATCTAATGTAGAACGATAGCATATTGACTTATCCGTTAAACACCTAATGCTCAATGATAACATATCAACTCATTTGTTGAGCATCTAATGTACAACGATAACATATCAACTCATTCGTTAATCATTTAATGTAAAACAATGTTAGGAAAATATTGTAAACAGACTTAATACTGTTAGTATTAAAGTTAAGTCTGTTAGTTCAAGTTAGTACTGATA
>BQNB010046574.1:21705-43616 GCA_026074375.1 Tanacetum coccineum
ATCTGGTGAATCAGGAATAACATTACTATCAACCTTTTCCACTACACATGTGTTATTAATGGATTCAGGTTGCTCAGAATGTTGAGTTTCAACAACAAACACATTATATTCGGCAGTATATGGTACCTCAACCATTGGTTCTGTGTCATAGGAAGGTCTAATATTCGTATCATCCCCAGAAGTGCTTTTGTCATCGTCTTCATTCCTTGACCTGCTGCTTTCATCCCAGATGTGTTGCTTTGATTCTCTAAATTTTGATCATTCCTTGTGTCAGATACAATCATACCACAGTCTTTTTCTCCTAAACTAGCATCCGTTGCTTTAACCTTTTGAACCATGCACTCTTGAATCTGCAACTTTTTTTCATTCAGCCTTTTCAACCTATTATGTATCTCTTGCTCATGACATGCTCTTTTAACAATACATTGCTCAATGGATTCCATGTGTTGGATTATCAAGTCTTTGAAGGATTGAGCTTCCATTTGAGTGTAGTCTTTGAAGTCTTGTCTTGCTTCTCGAGCATCGGAATCATAACTGGAAGACTTTAACACTTCTGAATGTATAAACTTGTCAAACTACACTTTAATCACACTTAGAGCAGACTTGGAATCCTTCTCGTGAAGTATTTCATTGTTGAGTTATTTTTCTAAGTTATTCATGTTATGAGATAACTCATACTTGAAGGTTTTAACGTCAGTATGAAAGAGGTGTGAAAATGCTCGTTGAAACAATGGACAGTTAGTGAAACTCTGTATTTCGAGACGTTGAGTGGTTGTTTTGAGTGCAGTGAATTTGTTCATGGAGATCTCTTTTAAATTCTTTGCTTGTAGTTGCAGTTGTTGTATCTCTTGTTCATCTAAATCCGAACACAAAGGTAAAGTATCTTTCGTTTCCATTGTAACGAGAAGTGAAAATGATTTGTAGGATCTTAAGTAGGTAAAGTGATGTTGTTGTGGATTGTTGTTGTTTGAGTTCACGGGATTTTACAATTCTATGACTTAAACCGAGAAAAGAATAATCTTTTACGGGATTTTACTAAATCAAGAAGAAACCGTCAAAGAATGGTTAATTGTTGTGATTTGTTATGGGTGAAATCGTTGTTGTTGTTGAAGAACTTGAACTTTTGTTAACGATTGATGAGCTAAAATGACTAACGGTTACCACACTTGCAACTTAAAATGATTAACGGTTGATTGAAACACAAACAAGGACTAACAGTGCAATTGAAATCCAAGTTAAATGCTTAACGGTTGTTAATTAAAGTTGTAGGGACTAACGGTGCAATAACGGTTCACTTTGGAGGGCTAACGGACTGTTTTATAAGTACTAAGGACTAACGATGTAAAATAGATTCAACTTTGAGGCTTAACAATCGTTATATACCAAACAAAGGATGAGGGATGAAGTAGACTTGAAGTCCAGGGACTGAAATTGCAATTTTCGGATTTAGTTTAATAATTGAAACATGTTCCCTCCATTTCAGTTATCTTGTTCGTTTGAAACGAGTTAAAGGTAACGAATGTATATTAGTTCTCGCAAACTCGTGTGTTTATGATTGACCAAAACGAAACACACTACGATGATCTACGAAGGATCGTGATCGTAATGATAGTAATTAGAAGACCCGCGAACAACCGAAGCTCGAAACCGAAAAACCCGAAACAGGTCGAAACGAACACGTTGAACCTTATATACTAATGTATAAATCGCCCTCTTTTGCTTTGTGTATAAATCACCCTTGGTCAAACGTATAAATCGCCCTATGTTGTTTTTTGTATAAATCGCCCTTGTTCAAACGTATAAATCGCCCTATGTTTTGTGACGTATAAATCGCCCTAGTTTCTCATGTATAAATCGCCCTCTTTCTTAGAATGTGTATAAATCGCCCTCATACTCATGTATAAATCGCCGTATAAGCAAACAAAACTGTACTTGTTGTCTTTTTGCCAAAACCCAAATCAACCTTTTCACCTTGCTTCAAACCGTGGTGGATAAGCCAACAAGATAACTCAACAAAGAAAAAACTATAAAATAAGCTGTAAAAGCTACGAAAACTATAAAAAGATAAGCTAAAGACGTTTTTATAGATAGGCTTGAAGCTTGTTTAAGAACTAAGCAAAAACAACAAATAAGTCGTGTCCTTTAAGTTCTCAAAAAGCTTGAATAATCTGTTTTTAGGGTGAATAAGCCACGAAATATTCTCAATAAGCTAAAAGAGAAGAGCTTTGCCGTTTGAACCACAAGAAACCAAAAAAATAGTGTAAGTAAGCCGAAACCAAAACTCCTAATAAGCTACAAGAAGCTGTTTAGACCACTAATAAGGCACGGGCAATGTTTCAAAAATAAGCTAGAAGCGTTTGAGAAGCAAAGCTTAAAGCTTTTAACATGAAATATGCAAAACCAAAATAAGCCATGTGATAAATCGTTTTGTGAAAGAAATGAAGATGTAAACCTTTTATATCTAAAGTTGCAACAAAAAACCAAATAAACCCAAAATAAAGATTTCAATCACTAAGTGTTTAAAAGCCCAAAATAAAAGTGGACTTAAAGAAGATACGGGTAAGAAATTTGATAATATATGTATGAACCCTTTTTAAAGAAATAAGTTAAAAAAAAACAAATCGTGATCTTATAAACTTAAAAATAAGTTCGAAATAAGCTCACAACAAACTACCACAACTAATCGCCAAACCCACCCGAGGCTCTTGATACCACTTGTTAGGACCAATGATCACTTACACTTCATACCTTGTACACGAATTAATAAGAGAAAACAGGAGGAAGAACTAGAGAGAGAAAGTAGAGAGAAGGAGGAGAGTAAAAGAAAGATTGGATTGCTTGAAAGAAAGAAATGAAACAACCAACCTTTCTCTTTGTGTGGAGAAGGGTATTTATACTTAGACACCACAGTTTGGACGCCTAGCTTTTCTAACACGGGCCGGGCTCGGGTTTTGCTTGGGATTAAACCTGCAACACATACAATATTAGATTACTAAACGAGCCCGGTTTCCTTTCTAGCCTATTACAACGTATATTTAAATAAAGACCGAAACTTCCTCGTTGAGTGACCAAGCTTCCTTGTTCGACTCAATATTTTGAGGCTAACACAATTTATATAAAAAGGACATACATTATGTTTGTTTCGTGGTTTAAGTAAAATCTCATGCCTATAATTTTTAATTTCTTACAAGTCCAGTTCAACTACTTATAGCAGCCTAAAGAAAAGATCATCTGATAAGTGGCCAACTGATGGGACTCAAAGATGCAATATTTTTGGATTCAGTAAATTCACTAAATTGTAAGAACATTTCGATGTGTATCGGTTTTCTTATAACCACCGATTCATTTATTTATCTATAAAAGAGTTAATTACAAATTTTGTCTCCGTAGTTTGCACGCAATAGCATATTTGGTCAATTTTATGTTTCTGAGTTTTTATTATTAGAGTTAATAGAAAAACATTCACAAAGTGCAAACGATTAGCTAAAAATATATCACTTGAATTATAGTATTTTTAAAGTTTTTTTTAAAAATTTCGATTTGATTTAGGTTTTTATTGTCACCTCTAAACGTGTAACATGTATCAAAACCACCTTCAGGTGGTCGAAGATGATCAAAGAACAAGAAATATGTCATATTGTGTAGAGAGAGAAAGTAGAAAGAGGGTGGAAAAATATAAGATTTATTCAAATGATAAAATGACCAATTCACACCTCTTATGGAGAGTCATGAATGATATTTATACCCTATACATGAGCTATCTATTTTTATTATACATTATTACTCACGGTGTTTCATGCTTGATCTATAGCTAGTCCGATTCACGTATAAGACGCTAGCTTTACAAAATAGTGAGGCTAACAATCTTCCTCCAAGATGGTGTCACACGTGGATTGGTTACAATCTTTTCTACAAGCAAAAATAAAGAAAAATGATAAGAATAAAGTCCAACATTTCTTGAGATTGTCTTTGACGACCTTGATCTTCTTGAATACTTAAGCTTTATTTCTTCAGCTTGCAGACGAACACACTGTAATCATACTGTTGAGGTTGACTTAGAAGTTTTCTATACCGATGATCTCGGCTTTGATTCAATTTCTGCTCTTGACTTCCGACATGTCTTTAAAAACTTTCTTTATACACTTTTGGTCATCTTGAAGTTTCTAAATTAGTTGCAAGTCTTGAAAAAGCTTCATTTTCATACACTCCTGGTCATGTCCAAGTTTTCTGAATCTGCTTCTCATTCATCATCCTTGAAGTTTCCTTATCTAAATACTTCGGCTTGAATATGATTTATGCTCTGAACTTCTTTTGCAGTATCTAGTAGGGTTATTACTCCCTCCCAACTAGTAGGTTCTTTTTTTCTTTTGCTCCCTCCTAAACAGACAATTCTAAGACTGATAAGAATTAATGCACCAATCTTGAGTCATACAACCTCCTTCCAACTTGGCTCAAAGACCTTCTTTCTCATTTTGGAAATTTTGTGGGAAAGGAATATATCATCAACATCATCTTACTTAGGAAGCATCCCAGTCTTATTATATAAAGCCCAAAGCCTGAAGTACACAATTTATCCCTTTTAAGAAGTCAAAACCGTAACACTAAAGTCAATTAAGTCCTGAATGTGCACTTTTCTCCCTCCAGAATAGTGATGATATTAATTGTAATAACAAAGTCAACTAAGTCTCAGATGTATACAATTTATCCCTCTATGTAGTCGAAACACTAACACCAAAGTCAACTAAGTCCCGGATGTACAATTCTCCCTCCATGATGATGACTATTTAAGAAATCATCATACACATGTGTACATTTTATGACAACTGGAACTGCTTACTTAGCATCATATACCCGTGTTTGCATAAGCAATACTTTGTGAGAAAATGTTGGAAAGTACTCTCTTTACATTTCTATCTTGATCAACCCAATTCAAATCCCCTTATCTAATCTGTCGGCTAATACTGATGACCACTTATGGAGACAACCTAATATAACGAATACGAGAACGAAGCAAAAAACCTAACTTAAACTTCAATTATCAAATAAGTAACATCGTACAAAAACTCTGTAGTCATTAAAACCTAATACTAGCCTTTAAGAGTGAAGGTGAATTTTGATAAGGATCGTTTAAGTGTGATGTATTGTGTTTGTTTTGTAGTTGGTTTTAGGTTGAAGTCCTTGTTTTGTGTTGTCATTGCAATTTAGGTCCTTACTAACTGTCATTAGAATCTGTTGATAACAAAGGACTAACGGTGTGATGGTTGGAATTTAGGGTTAAGAATGTAACTTGTGATTAGGGTTGTAATTATGAAATGAAAGACCCTAAAACGTTTTAAACCACTTTCTAAACACGCTAGAATGTGTGAGTTTTAAAACTCGCATGTTTGAACCTAAACTCGAACTATACTCGCACATATGGATTTATGTACTCGCATAAGTTATACTCGCTTGATTTGGTAGTTTAAACTCGCACAAACCAACTCACATGAACCGATATATTTGCAAGATGTAACTCGCATAAAACCTATCCTAGACTCGCAAGTATGTGAATTCGTTTGTTTTAGACTCGCATGATCTCTTTCTTTGTACTCGCTAGTAAACTCGCATGAAGAAGCAAGTACTAAACTCGTGTAACCTGCCAATGTACTCACACAAGTATACATGCATCTTTTACTCGCATAAACCTATGAATTCGCAAGAAATATGAACTATACTCGCTGGATTCATAAGATTTAAACTCGCTTGTTTGAAGATATGAAGACAAGCACTCTTTTGGAACGCTTTTAGAAATGGTTCATAAAAACTAGTTTTAGGAACGCTTTTGAAAGAATGGTTCCTAAAAAGGTGAGTTTTTGGAGTAGTTTAACAAAAATTGTTAGGTTTTGGAGTATTTTTAAGCAAATCATTCCCAAAAGTTTTACATTCGCTGAGATCTTTGAGCTATACTCGCATTAAGTAGGGTGAGCAAAACGGACCGCGGATCGGACCGAACCAAAAAACCGGCCCGAACCGGCTAGACCAGACCGACCCGAACCTATTTCGGTCCGGTCCTCGGTCAATCCTTTTCCTTATTTTTGGTCCTCGGTCCGGTTCGGTCTTACGAAAAAAGAGCAATTATGCCTTGTTGGACCGGACCGGACCGAAGACCGAACCGGACTGGAGCAGACCATTTTGGTTCGATCTTCTGTCCGGTGTTTTGGCCGAAGTCGGTTTCGGTCTAGTCCGGTTTTGGTCGGTCCGGTTAGATTTTCGGACCGTGAGCACCCCCAGCATGAAGTGCTCACACAATATGTGTTTAAACTCGCACAAACCAAACTCACATGAGCCTGAACTCACATGAATCAACCTTTATTCGCCTATCAAATTCGCACAAAAAGGGTTTCAAAAAAAGATGTAAATTCGCAAGTTGTACCCACATAACCATTCCTAAAAACTAGCTGCACCACTCATCCTTTTGTCCTTTTGATTCAAACTCGCACAAAACAACTTACAATGTTTCCAAGTTTTACGAACCAAATACGCAACCAAAATCTAACAAAAACGGTTTTTTAACACAACTTTTTGTTACCTGCTTGTTCTAACATGTTTAGATTTCAAAAAACATAAACTTGAAGTGAGTTTGTCATTAAAAAGCCAAGTTTTATGCTTTTTTGTCTAAAAAATGAGACGTAAAGATTTTTAGAACAAAAATAATCCAAAATAAGCTAAATAAGCCACAAATAAGCCAAACACGATACATAACACCCCTGGGGAGCTCTGATACCAATTATAACATGTATCAAAACCACTTTCGAGTGGTCACGGATGATCAAAGAACAAGAAATATGTCATATTATGTAAAGAGAGAAAGTAGAGAGAGGGTAGAGAAATATAAGATTTATTTAAATGATAAAATGGCCAAACATTCATCCACACCACTCATGGAGAGTCATAAGGGGTATTTATAGCCTATACATGAGCTATCTGTCTTTATTATATATTATTAGTCCCTGCATTTCATGCTTGATCTACAACTAGTCCAATTCACGTGTAAGACGTTAGCTTTACAAAATGGTGATGCTAACAAAATGTATACATGTGGTTTTAACATGAATTTGGATGTTCCATAGTAGTCTTCTTCAGATACACTCTTTATTACCATATCATCCATATATGCCTCCCAATTTCTTTCGATCTGACTACTAAAGGCTTTGTAATCCAACCTTTGATACATGGCCCCTGTGTTTTTTAGGACCGAAGGACATCTTTATGTAGCAAAACACACCTTTGCCAGTGAAGAAAGTTTTTTTGTCTTCTTCTTCTTTGGCCATATGTATCTAATGATAGCATTTGTAAGCATCCAAGTAGCATTTGAGTCGGAAGCCTGAGAGTGACTCCACCTTTCAGTCTATCTTCGGTAAGGGTTAGCAGTTCTTCGGGCATGCTTTGTTGATGTTTGTAAAATCAAAACACATTCGCTAGCCTCCATTACTAGGTTAGCAACCCAAGTTTGGTATTTAACCTCCCGAAGGATTCCTGCTTGTGTCAGTTCCTCCACTTCTTTGCAAGCCGTTGCATTTTTTTTGAAGCTAGACCTCGCTTCTTCTGTTTGATAAGCTCAATATGCTTGTACTCATTCAACTTACACTACAAGAAAAAAAGGGATTTAATGAAGAATGGAAAATCGTTACTAATAGTAGAAAATTTGTAACTAAACCATCTTAATGACGAAAATCAACGTCATCACTTGTCATCACAATAGCTCCTTTACAAATTAAATAGTGACGAAATTGAATTTGACACTAAATAAGTGACAAACTAAAGTTGTCACTTAAGGGTGTGTGACAACCTATTTCTTTACTTGATTTCATCACTAAAGTGGCTAAAATAGTCACTATTTGATGGAATTAGTGACGAAAGAAAGGCGTTACTTATTGGGTGAACCTAACGAGAAACTAACGAACCTTAACGTCCAATAGTGATGACATACGTCGTCACTTTCCAAAATCCTATATTAGCAGCAATTTTCAATATGCGTATTTGTAGATCGGAAATGACAAAAAGGTATAAATAATACTTGATGCATACGTCGTCAATAATAAGAAACTACTTGATCTATACGTCCAACAATTATTCGATTTATAGCATATGTTTTCAACAAGGTATAAATAGATAATCAAGCATGTAAGAGAATCCTCAAGTGGTAATCTATATCATGCATTTAAACTTCAATTAAAAATAAAAATAATCCTGAGCTTCATCATAATCTTGAGCTTCATCCAAACTTCTACATGCCATCATCTTGATCTTCATCATAATCTTCGGTATCATAATCCTCCTGCATAAAAATAATAATTTCAAAGCACATGATTTATATTATCCCGAAAATCTGAAAGAGAGACACTTACATCATCTTATAGTTAGCTATGTATACCAAAGTAAAAGGGGAAAGCTATGTATACCAAAGTAAAAGGGGAAACATAGAAGCTTTAATGTCATGGAAGGATGAGATATTGTCAGAGTATATAACTTAAATATTACCTATTTAACTATTCATTATCTAAAAAAATTGAAAATGAACACAAAGTATTCAACTATTCATTAACTACTCGAAGGGGCGTAAAATCTCACATAAAATAGGTTCTACAGTTGAGTGGTAAGTGGAAACATCTGCTTCTAATAGATGTTGTCAGACTCTAAGACAGGCTGACACCTATAATTAACTAAAGTGAACGAAAACTTTCAGATTGCTATTTAAACCTTCCCATGGGAGCAAAACTAAATTTACATATTTTTGGCTTGGACTTGAGATTTGAGAAGAGTCTTATATCTAAAAAAGGAAAACAGATACTAAAAAACGCTCTAACCTTCCCACATATTTTCTTCTCTAGTGGGTAGTGATGATTGACCTATTGAGTAAACTAGATGCCATTTATTTTGGATAACAAGGAAGGCACGTCTTAATCTCATATATAAGGTTCTAGAATATCATTCTTTCGGGCACATCTTAAATCCTTACAGTTGATAACTTAAAAGAATCAACCTCAAAAATAATAAAATAAAAAGCCAGATGTTTAGTTTGACAGAAAGAAATCAAAGAATAGAAATTGACTAAATAAGTGATAAAGCCATTAATCTTTCTGTTGCTTTTTTATTATTCTACCCTGCTACACGATATGAGAAGTATTCAACTATTCATTAACTACTCGAAGGGACTTAAAATCTCACATAAAAGAGGTTCTATAATCGAGTGGTAAGTGGAAACATCTGCTTCTGATAGATGTTGTCAGACTCTAAGACATGCTGACACCTATAAAAACTACAGTGAACGAAGACTTTCAGATTGCTATTTAAACCTTCCTATGGGAGCAAAACTAAATTTACATGTTTTCGGCTTGGACTTGAGATTTGAGAAGAGTCTTATATCTAAAAAAGGAAAACAAATACTAAAAAACGCTTTAACCTTCCTACATATTTTCTTCTCTAGTGGGTAGTGATGATTGGCCTATTGAGTAAACTAGATGCCATTTATTTTGGACAACAAGGAAGGCACATCTTAATCTCATATATAAGGTTGTAGAATATCATTATTTAGGGCACATTTTAAATCCTTACAGTTGATAACTTAAAAGAATCGACCTCATAAATGATAAAACAAAAAGGCAGATGTTTAGTTTGACAAAAAGAAATCAAAGAATATAAATTGACTAAATTAGTGATAAAGTCATTAATCATTCTACCCTGCTACACGATATGAGAATACAAACGGTAAATGAAAACGAGATACCAAACTAACTTGATTTTAACCCTGAGCAAAGTAGATATATACCCCTTAAAAATACTTATTTTTCTTTATTAATTATGAATTTTATGTATATAGCCCCTTAAAATAGTCATGTAAATAGTTCTCTGTTAATCAAACTACTTCAGATATAAGATATGAACTTACATTTTCTGGAGATTGCCATGCAGTGAAGTGCTTCAATAAATAATTCACTTTTTTTGTAAAGCTGACATGCCCTTTTGTAGTTTGAGATGATTTTCCTTCAATTCCATATGATCTTTCTCCAACTACTTTGACTTTTCCTTTTCTGAATTAAGATCCATTCTTAAACTTTCAGTCTCAAAAACATGCTTAGTAGAAGCTGATCGTCCCCTTATATGTCCCGGAATATGTCCCAGTTTTCCATGAAAATCTCAGTCGGTGTACATGAAGAACTAGCTTTCTCATTTTGTAAATCAAGCGGCATAATAAAAGATTAGATCATTATAACCACATAGGCATTAAGATGAATATAAAGAATTTAGTACCAAAGATGCAACAGTAGAGAAAATACCCAAATCTCATTGGCCTTATCATTGATCATTGCTTTCTTTTTCTTTGAATAGTGGGCTATCTTGTACCCTTCAATCGCCGTTACTTCTTTCCTCGTTTCCTTTTCTGTTTTAAATGATATTCAACAATTATGACCAAAGCAAATAATACCTTTTTAAATTGAACTAGTATTTCTAAAATCCTTAATTTGTAACTAACTTCATGAATTCTCCTTGCAACTGACTTCGTGCCAACAGTAGGTGGGACCTCATTACAAGCTTTGTTCTTCTTATTTGTAGTTGTTATTTTCTACAAGATTAAAAGTAGAAGAATGGGTTATTTAATTTAATATGTCAACACTAACATATTACTACATAAACAAGTCTAAATATCAAAGGAGGAATCTGAGATAACAATAGACATATAAATCAGGTTTATTACAACCAAACAACCCACTTTGGGATTGCCTTCTAAATAGTAAATGGTAATTATCAATAGATCTATAAGAAGAGTTAGAACCTGAAACTCTTCGTTCGCAAACCTATCACATAGGAGGACCCACTCAGCAAACTTTACACCGTTTGGTGGATGTGTGGTTGCCTCCTCTTTAGTAGGGTACCTTAGGTAATGCTTGTGCAATATATATTGCCTAGTTCTGTGGTGGCTCGCTAGCTGTGTTTTAATAGCACGTGCCATCTGCGGGCATGTTGATTTAAAATCTGAGTGTTCCTACCAAAAAAACAAAGCTCAAAATCCATTAATAGATGATCAATTTTGCTGCAACCTTGTTCTATCAAAATTGTCCTAAATAGTTTAAACATAGTTTAAAATCTATTAATAGAAAAAAGAATACCATGGTCTTGCAGATGATATCTTCTTTCAACAAATCAGGTTGTTTCTTCCAAGTACTTCCATCAAACACAGCACATTCTCGCACCACACATCCACCCTTGGTGATAAAGGTTTGACTATCGTCCCCAACTATATGTCCCTCACAATCGTCAATCTCAAAAACCAATTTTCTTTGATTAAATATGCTCTTTCTATTTGCACTCAAAGCTCTCGTTTCCTTCCTAGTAATAGTTGTGCCTACATAGATTTAGTTAAAATAAGAATCGATTTATTATTTAATGAAACATATAGTTTTAGATTAAGAAACACACCATTTGAATTTGAAGCAATGTTTTGTTGGTGATGAGCATTATTGACTGTATTAGTTTGTGGAGAATTAACTTCATGCTCTTGGTGATCTTCCCGATATAGGTTTTCCATTGTCACATCATTTTCATGTATAACCGATTCTTTATCTTGAAACCGCAAATAGCCACGTTCCTTATTGATATGGTGATGATCATGATTAGTACTTGGGTTTCCATGTGTCTTTAGTCTTACCCTTTATGTTGAATAATGTTCCCGTTAGACTTTCTGTCACATTCTTAATGACATGCATGATATCGATGTTGTGTCTCACTTTTAGTTTAGCCCAATACGGAAGATTAAAGAACACACTTTTCTTATTTCATCCTTTTGTTCCTTCTAAATACTTACGATTCTTTTTGTTAACCACGGAATGCGAGACACCAATGGAACAATCAATATCATGCAAAACTTCATCTCTAGATTTAGGTGCAATCAGTTCTCGATTATCCACTAACCCGTTAAAATTCGTTTTATCCTTTCGCCATTATGTGACAATGGTAAAAATCTTTGATGTCCCGTTTAACATACTTTTCTACCCCATTTCAAATAATGAGATGAAGTTTCATCCATACACGTTGGACAAGCTTTGTAACCCTTGACGCTCCAACCAGAAAGCATACCATACGTCAGAAAATCATTTGTCGTCCACAACAGCGCCGCACGTAATGTAAAATCCTCTTTTCTTAGTGCATCATAAGCATTGACACTTGCCCACAAATCCTTAAGTTCATCAATTAGAGGTTCCAAATAAACATCAATATTAAGTAGTGACTTAGGACCCGGAATCAACATTGACATGAACATGTATGGGTACTTCATGCATTCCCACGAAGGTAAGTTATATGGTACAATAAAGACGGGCCATGTGTTATATGAACTACTTAGGTTACCAAACGGATTGAATCCGTCTGTTGCCAAACCTAAACGTATATTATGTGGATCACTAACGAATAGAGGATCGATTCTGCCAAGGTGTTTCCAAGCCTCGATGTCCGCAGGATGTCTAGCTATCTTATCATTACGAACTCATTTCTCCTTATGCCACCTCATATCAGACGTAACTTGCTTATCAATAAACAACCTTTGAAGCCTAGGTATGAGCGAAAAAGATCTAAGTACCTTTTGTGGTACCTTTGAATCGTTTTTCTTAAATCGAGGTGCCTTACACTTTGTACACTGGGTGTGATTTGCTTACTTATCTCTATAAAGAATGTAGTCATTCACACATGCATGTATTTTCTCTCCTTAAAACCCCAAATCATGAACATATTTTTTTGCTTCATAAAAGTTTTTCTAAACTAAGGATGGAGCTGGCAAAGCTTTTCTAAATAAATCGAGTGTGGTATTAAATGATTTCATTGACCAACCACTAGTTGTCTTCAAATGTAAAATGGCAACAACAAAAGAAAACTTTGAAATTTTTTGACATCCTGCATAAAGCTCTTCATGTGATTCATCTAACAATTTGCGAAGAGTGTTTAAATTTTTGTCAACGGGAACGCAAGAGTTGCTTCTAGTCTGTCAGTTATCACCCCAAGTACTTTGACATATGTTATCTAACATCTCATCAAGGTCGTCATCACTCATATCATCGGTACCTCCATCACTTCCATCAAATGGCACATCATTACCACCACGATCATCATCTTCCGATTCCTCTCCATGATAATTCCACGTTGTGTAACCTCTAGTAATTCCATTTTGCATTAAATGTTTATACATAGTTACTCTATTTTTGTCACGAAAATTGTTACAGCTTCTGCAGGGGCATGGAATAGCCAATGACTCATCTCCGACACGGTATGCAAAATCTAGAAACTCTATCACACCAGCCTCATATCTTGTATCATTTATCCTATCATATATGTTCATCCAACACTTATCCATTTTTTATGGTAAAATCGATAACCCTGGAAAAAAAATTACAGCTCATATTTCATAATTCAGTTTTACTTCTAGCTTTTAAATTGTCTCATGTTATTGTTACGACCATAAAATACTATTTCATAAGAACTTCAACTAATGGTACATTATTCTGATTAACTACAACCTATCGTATAACACAATCACATACTCATACAATTTCACATTCACCACTACTTATTCAAACATTTTCGGATCAAGTACAAACAAACTCATATTTAATCTCAGCCAATTCTAACCTATCATAATCACTAACCGATTCTAACGATTATAATCAAAACTCATAATCTTAAAATCACAACAGTTACAAACTAACAATTTTAACCGATTCTAACCAAAACTTATAATCACTAATTGCATCAAATCAAATAAGCAAAACTTATAATGACTAGTCGCATCAAATCGAACGAAAACTAACGAAAATCAAAATTAACAACAAAAACAGTAACACTTACAAACACTTCTACCGCAATCAAATGATGACCTCTGGATGAACAATAACCCTAAATCAACTCCTAAGCCTTTAAAATAACCGTAAATCTTCAATCGCTACCTGGTGAAACAATATACAATCGCTAAATCTTTAAAATCGAACCCTAAATCGCCACTGTTAACCCTAAATTGAAGTTATGAAAAGAGAGAGTGAGGGAGAGTGATGTTATGAAACGAGAGAGTGAATTTTAGCAGGTTAATTGATGGTGAAACGATGATTAATCAACCGTTTTCTGTGCATCGTCATGGTGAAACGAGAGAGTGAGAGTGAGGGAGAGTGAAACGATGTGATAGCAGATCCCCAAATCGATGGTATGTAAATGTCTTTTTTATTGAAATAATTATTCCCTTTGTTATTTAAATAATTAATGCGGGTCGGATTATAAAAACTATGTGATGTTTTTTTTGGCTAAGGTAAAAGTAATTTTTTTAAACTCTTTTTTTTTTATCTTTTTAACTTGCGATTAGAGGTGGCAAAAAAACGTAACAAACGGACAAAACCGTAAAAAAACAGACAAAAACGGATGAAAACTTAAAAAAACGAACGAAAACGTAAAAAACTGAAGAAAACATAAAAAATATAGACGGAAACGTAAAAAGACAGACGAAAACGTAAAAAGACGGACGAAAACATAAAAAAAGGACGAAAATGTAAAAAACGGAAGAAAACGTTAAAAAACGAAAGAAAACGTAAAAAACGGTCGAAAAAGGACAAAAACGTAAAAAGACGGGCGAAAACGTAAAAAAATGACGAAAACGTACAAAAACGGAAAAGAACACAAAAAACGTAAAAAAAACCGACGAAAACGTAAAAAACGGATGAATACGTAAAAAAACGGAAGAAAACTTAAAAAAACGGACGAATACGTAAATAAAGGAAGAAAACGTTAAAAATGGACGAAAATTTTATAATCAATTTAGTGACAAACATTTTTCGTGACTACTTAACCGAGTGACGAAAATTTTGTGACTAAAGAGCGTAACAAGAAATGCGTTAGACGTGGACTATTAGTATTAGACTCAGTGACAAATATATTCGTCACTAACATGTATATTAATTACAATTTATTACTTCGGCATTAAATATATGCAAGTGACGAGATATAGTGATGACATTTCTATATCGTCATTAAATTTCCGTCACTATAGCCCATTTTTTGTAGTGTTATGTTCAGTGTTGAAGGGTTGCCCATCGATCATAAAGTTCTCGGAACCCTTTTCATGTAAGAGTATTTCCACGCGAAGGCGTTTGCGTTGGCTCGGAGTAGCTTCAGTGCTTCCCTACCGTTTCCTGGTACTCATGTTCATCTCTACCCGTGTCTATTGCTCACGGATATCATTGAAAAACAAATGACGCGTGTATCATACTTTAATAATCTATCCTTATAATAGAAACACATAACAAGAATATTAAATAAATACAACAAATATGAAACACCTAATTATACATTACCAACTTTAGTTGACAAAGACTTGTGTTCGATAGTTGATCTTGACATCGACGATACACAACTTGATGGGTTACACTTTATGATTTTGGCTACATAATTCAGTAATATGTCTCTTCGTTATTCTTTTTCGAAATTGCGAAATCTATTGTTTTGGGAAATTTTCAATGAGAAGTCATGTATGGTTGTATTTTCTTTTTGGGTAAAGGGCTTCTCCGGTAAATTTATTACAACAAAAACAAATCAGTATAATGGATGTTGATGAATCTCACATCTCAGCCCGTTACATAGGCAATCAACTTCCTTAAAGAATGTACAATTATGACAAGCCTACAAATGACTCAATACCAACAAGTAATCTGTTTCTTCATTCGACCTCGAATCTTGATATCCAAATTAGCGCATAAAAATTGAATATTGTCATAAATGTCCTGACCTTCATACATATTATTATCGTATGGGTCGTAATCATCATTCACATATGTTTTCCTCCATTGTTCTAGCAAGCTTTTAGTACCATATCCAACCCTCGCCGATTTTGAAGCCAGATAACTTACCATTTCATTATCAACATATTTAATTTCATCCTATGATCACCCGAATAATTAGCATTTTTCAGAGGTTTACCATCATCATCCCTAAGCACACATCCCTCATCCAGCTGTTTTTCAAACATATTAATCTTTTCTACTAGCGGGGTAGAGCTTTGCACTTCCTCTTGCATACCAGACGTAGAAGCCTTATTACCCATTTTAACTTCCTCACTAACTGAATTTTTAACATTTAAAGCCTCAAACGAGTTACTAAATAAGAAAGTACCGTTACCTGATGTCGAAACATTCCAATTGTTGTAATATACTGTTTCTTTTCTTCTTCTTCTTCTTGTTATATAATTCCTTTAATCATCATTAGAAAGATACAAATTCAACAGAATATTTTTTGTATCCAATTAAACTTAATGAGAATGAGGATATCTGATTGCTAATTGATCTTATGCAGTTGTGGTGTAAGGCATCATGATAATGGACGTATTATATATTTAAGAAAGACATATCATCGATAACCCTACTCAAAATTCCAAGCTAGTTTATTAGAGAGGTTACTTAAACCTAAAAGTTTAATCCGACATATCATGTTCAAGATATCTAAGACCAAATCTTAAAGGATTCTTTGTTTTGTGTCGGATGAAAGTTATAAAATCTTTTGATCTATAAAATACTAGCCTATAAACCCGTGATAAATCACGGGTGGCTTATAAAAAGTTAAAAAAAACAAAGTTCAAATACTTAAATTTAAGAAAATTTAATTCTCAAATGTTTAGCGGAAAATTTCGAAAGACCAAGTAATAGTTTATTTAACAAATATAGTTTTAAGATTCATGCTTGCAATTGGAGATAAAAATACCAAGTAATAGTTTATTAAAGAATAATTTTAACAGATTAACACAAGTATTTACAAACTTCAAACAAAACTGGACTAAAAAAGAGAATAGATCAACCTACCAGTTTTAACAATAAATAAATATGAATGAAAATCAAGTCACAATGAGCAATTTTAGAATAAAGCACAGTAATCAAATATATAAATTAGAGCAGAGCACCTTACTTTTATAATCACAGAGCGTGAAAGTCACAAATCATAGATTACTTTCCGGTTCTAGTTTCTTGCTGACATGGAACAATTGATCCTTCTGGAAAAATCTTGCCTGAAGCGATAATTACATAATTAGTTCATGCATAATTTTTCAAATGTTGTACATTCATTATAATGAATGTGTGATACCTCATATGTATCATATGTATGAATTCATAATGGTAACCTTGCATAATTTTTTATTCATATTAATTGTGGGTCAAAAGTCAAACAATCTCAATTAAGTGACAAAGAGAAATATAAGTTGTTAGATATAGCCATAAAAAAGAACAATAGAGATTAAATATTATAGATCTTTATAATGTATGTACAACATTAAAAAATTATAAATCAACATTGTGAAAGACTAAGTGTTCCCTCATTTACATGACAACCATCGTTAAGCATTATATCAAACACTTATTAGGCAGCTTTAAGATGACATATCCTGTAATAAGCCAACCGGTAGAAAACCTGAATATCAAAATTAAAACCCCCTGCTAACAAAGTTTCACCATTCTAATAAGTCAACCTCTAAATAATTTAAACATCAACCATGATCATTAAAAGAGTAGTCTTTTCTTACTAATTATGAAAAAGCCACAAAAGCACAAAACTAATAAAATGATTTAAAATCCATTAATTCGTTTTGAAAGTTGGAACAGACAACCAAGATTACCATATTTGACTATCAATTGACGTATACATTCAAAATATTAGTCGATTCAACCAACAATAACAAAACACGGTTTTTGATTTCACTTAATTTTACAGCTTGCATATGAATTTTGATGAGATCGAAATATAACCTATTTTAATAGACAACCAAAAAAGTTTATATCGAGACTTAAACCCTAAATTTGGATTATATACTGAAACTAAACATATGAGTTAAACCCTTAATTTTGTATTAATCTGATTGACACATAACATTTAGTCATAAATTTCGATTTATACATACCTTCGAAAATGAGATGAATGAACTTTCGATATTGAGAAAAAAGAGACGTCGAGGTTGTGAATTCAAATCACCAAAATAATATCAAATTCAATTCAAACAAATTTATGAATCTAGACCTTCAATCAATAAAAAAGTTGTTTATTAAAATTATAATTAAGCAGCAAAAGATATGGATGTTACTCGAATGAACCAAACCAGATTTGAGTTAGAATAAAAGACATTTTGAATTTCATTCTTCAATTGGGTTTATCTCGACATCTCCAAATCAACCTGTGAAAATTGAAACGTATTAATAAAAAAGAAGATGAAACATTGAGTTTGAATTTAAACATAAAAAAATGTATGGCGATAGCAATGAAGATATACCCGTGATGAGTAATCGTTTGAATTTTGAACCTATCATATAATTTATGTGAAAGAAACGCTTGATTTATAGGAGAATAAAGCACATTATATTTATGGTAACCTTGCATAATTTTCGGCTCATATTAATTGTGAGTCAAAAGTCACACAATCTTCATTAAATGACAGAGTTAAATGAAATGAAGAACTTCATAGTTAATAATTTGCATTTCCATGTTGGTATTAGTGACATCATTTATGATGTCATTAGTGATGTCATTTCTGACATAAGCAACATTTCAAAAAAACATTCTTATATATATATATATATATATATATATATATATATATATATATATATATATATATGATAAAGATCAAATAAAATAGACAAAATATTGGTGGAGGATAAAAGATTTATTTTTGTTAAAAAAAGTTTTTTAAAAAATTCTGAAAAAATTCCACAAGATCGTGTATGTTGGTGCATGAAAAAGTTGTAAAGGAAGTTTTTCTAAAAGTGGATAGTTTTGCCGAAAATTTTTTATTAAAAAAAACGTTTGTGCATTAAATCGGTTTTTTGTGCATCAAAAATTCGTTTTTGTACCCAACTTCTTTTGACTTTTTGCATCAAAATTTTATTGCGCATCAAACTATAACAAGTCGAAAATTTTGTGCATCAAAATTTTTTTGTGCATCAAAATTTCTTTTTTTGCGCATTAAAAAAACGTATAAAAACTCAAAATTAGAAAAACTTCTTTTACAAAAGTTTTATTTGTCTTTTTTTGTGCATCAAAACTTCTTTTTATTTTTCTCACGAATATTTGTCTTTTTATTTTATCCTTCCTCTATATATATATATATATAGATTGTTCATGCATTAAAATATATCTGATAGTTTATTTTAAATATATACAATCAGTGGGAATGTTTGATTAATTTAATATTAAAAATATTATTAAAAAATTAAATCGGTGCTAACCTATTTACCCGACCCACTGTATGTGTCTGGTTTAAGCTTCTTTTAGGGTGATCCGATCCATCTTTTTTCCTTTTCTGTGTCTCAATTCTACCCATTCTTAGGTAACCATAAACTATCACCCTCTCCCATTCTCTCACACCCTCTCCCATTTCACACTCACACCTACAACTCACACTTATACTAACACGTGTTATCATCTGGATTCTTATCATCTTCAATGAAGATACGTGTTCTTCTATCTGCATATCAAACCATATTCTTCTTTGTGATAACAAATAACAAAAAAAAACACACACACAACAAACGCGTCTTTGTCTTTTCAATTACCCTTCAACAACCCGACTCCTCCTTTTTCCACATGCAACCCGGCATGATCAGATCAGGTAAAACAAGATCCACATGCAATGGGTGATGTTAGTGATAAAGTTAGTCATCATTTAATCAAGATCATGTTTTATTTTTTATATTTTCTAATGATTGATTCTAATTTTGTTTGGTTGTTTGAATATAGAGTTCAGAGTGTGAAGATATGATGAATACTCCAGATATATGTCGATGATCAATCTCATCAGACGGTGATTTTCATTGTTATTATATGTTTAGCTTCTTTTTTTTAATTTCAGCTTTGGTTTTTTATTATGGGTTTTGGGTCAACATGTTAGGGCTCTTAGAGAGCAACCAATGGTGGTCGGAGCAGCAATCGGTCGTCTTCATATGGGTCTCAGGTAATCAATACAGTCGATTTATCAATTATATTATCTTCTATCTTATGAATATAAATGATATTTGGTAGTCAATTTTAGGGTATTTAATATGATTTGGGTATTTGTTTATATTTTTGTTTTTTGATATTTTTGGTATAAGGGCTTTGTTGCGGCTTGAACCCCCTTAAGAAATAGTAGATTTTTTTTGGATATAGCCGGCTTATGGCTTATTTGAATTTGGGATTTTGTTTCATAATCTTATTTTGAAACTTTTCGGCTTATATAAGTGTATTATGTCACAAAAAGTGACATAAAACATAAGCCGAAAAGTTCCAAAATAAGCTACAAAAACTAAGCTTATAAAACATAAGCCCAAACTCAAATAAGCCATAAGTCGGCTATATAAGCCGAAACAAACACCCTGTTAATTTTTTTTTGTTCAACCACATTGTGCGTAATTTCTTATCAAATTTACGTATAGTTAGTTTCTGGGAATTTGATTTAGTTAGTATGCTGCACGTACCGTCAACGGTTGAGGAACAACTAATATTGAGAGCTATTAAGGAAGAATGTTGTTGGGAGAGTCTCCCTAAACGGCTTCAAGCAAGTTTGGTTACCAAAGAAGAATGGCATCGAAGGTTAGCATTTTGCTTATTCACTTTATTATGTTATGCATTATATATGTTCAATCATTATTCAGATTCTAGAATGTAGCTACGTAGTTTGAAACATGTGGCTATTGTTGGACTAATGCATAAGGTTATATGAAATGGTGAGATAAAAACATGTAAATAATGTTTGTAATTCACCTAACGATTAGTTAAATATGACTTTATATATATGTCTATCTGTCCATCCCACACCGTATGCAAGGTGTGTGATCACCTAGCTTACTGAACATGTTGTAGTATTGGTGTAGCATTCCTGATATGATTATAGGCTAGGGATATTCATGTGGATCAAAACTGATTATATTAGTAATAGCATGAAATCATTACTGATGAACAATTTGTGACAAAGAGCTAAGAGGTAAAGTTACTCGCAATTTTCACTAATCATCACTTTTTTCTAGCAATCATCCGATGTTGATTTAGTAATTATTTCCCGATATCTTTGTCATATTAAATTTTCAGATTACCAAAGAATTGTGTGAAAGATGGGAGACCAGTCCTCCTGTCACTTCGCTTTTTAAAATTTATTTTCCACTTTTGTCACTTTATCAAACTTATACAAATCTTTCATTTGGCGAGTAATAATAATGTTCTATTTTATTTAGAAATGTTAAGTTTACCAGTACGAGATGACCCGAATGATACACAAGCCCATTCTTTGATCGAGTCAAATATTTGTACAAAAATATTAATGGCTAAATGGTACAACCAAAAAAGTCTGTCGCTATTTTGTGAAGAAGTCCTTTATATAAATAGAATCCAAGTGAGGCTGTTAGGATGCACAAGGATAATTCAGTTTCATAAAAAGCTTGAGTTTGCATTCTACAGCAAATGGTTTACCAAAATAAATGAAAAATTGCATATTACCACGTTAGAAACCAGAAATTCGAGCTATTGTTTTTCTTAAACATAATCTAAAGCAAAATCCATGTAATTTTTGTTTCAGTGGGCACACTTTGTTGAGCAACTCACAACATAACAAAGGGCTTGCTTTCACTGAAAAAGAAAGAGATGCTCACTATTTATGAGGGCTTTTGCCTCCTGCGGTATTTACTCAAGAACTTCAAGTAAGTTTATAAGTCAAAGTTTATTTTCTTTGACTCTTTTACTTTGACTTTGGAGGCTGTAATACTATGGGTGTTTTGGGTATGATACATTTGTTTTTTAAGTGTGGAATCATTAAAGCCATTAACGATTTCCCACTCCAATCTGTTTTGCTACTAAACCTAGGTCGACTTCATTATGTCAAACTTCATTAGAGTTAT
>BQNB010046575.1:0-12500 GCA_026074375.1 Tanacetum coccineum
AATTACACCGAGTTTTGTAGTATAGTGTTAGTGAAAAAAAATCAAAAAAATTAGAAAAATCGCAACAAAAAAGAGAAGGAAAGTTTAAAGATAATCTTTTCGCAACTACCAAAGGAATTATACGAAGGCTCGATTATTTGTTGATACAAATCAACGATGTAGAGTGTTGCATAAAGTGGAAGATATCGCCACTTGCCTTGTATAGTATGTAAAGTATGGGATGATTGAGAAGTTAACCGTTACGGAAACGCCAACTTAGGTTGTTGTTTTTGATCTATGATCAAGACATTGTAAATAGTTGTGTCTTTATCAGGGTAACGGCCGGGAAAAAGTGTCTAGCAACTTGTATTTTAGACTTAATATATTTGTTTCGTAATTTTTATTTAACAAAAATTTACTTCTCTTTCCTAATGACTAGCCGTTGGTTTTACACGAATGAGGATTTGTACGAGCGTGCATGTCTATTCTGTCGTTACGGCCATGTATGCATGTCTCAGCTGCCTCGTTGGTTTACGACTTTTGGTGAAAGTTAGAAGGTCCCTACCCTATATCATTCTTCATCCTAACTGTTGGTTAAATTCGAATGAGGATGTGATCAAACACACATGTCTATTCCGTCGTTACGGCCATGTATGTGTGCTTCAGCTGCCTTGTTGGAGTGGTACTTCTGGTGAAAGATTGAAAAATGATCAACCCTAAGCCTTATCATACAAACCCATATTTACCTTTATAAACTTGTTACTCCTTAGCTTTAGCGGTGGAGATGTGTATCCTTGCCAAGCTTATGATAGAATACTCGTCACGACCGAGCAATTGAGCGAATTAGTTACATGTTACCACATAGATTAGTTGAGTGATTTGAGTGTTTTCATCTTCCTATTTCGTGAGGTGTTTGGTTGTGTACTTGTAATAGATCAAATAAATGCTTAAACAAAAAATATCCTTAGGGGTACATTTTTGAACTTCTAAAGACTACTTGAGGACAAGTAGGATTCAAGTGGGTGGATATTCGATGACGTCAAATAACGTCTATTTTATAGCATCATTTATCCCGTATAATTAACCTATGTTGTAAGATTATTGCAAAGAATTGTTAATTAATCATTCATATTTGAGAATTGCAGTAATTATGGAGTACTTAGTGAAACTTGACTAAAAGGCACGCATTCTGGGGCCTAAACGAAGATATTTTGAAGATTATTGTTCTGACAACCAATACGCCGTATCCATCAAGGAAGATACGGTGTATCTGTGCTTGCACTCACCAAAGACCATGAAGGACACAACTTCAATACGCCATATCTAGGAAAGGCAATACGCCGTATTCAAGCTATATGGGAATAGAATATTATGGAAGATATCAAACGTGGTCCATACTCCATGAAACTCCAATACGCCATATCCAACACCTTGGATACGCCGTATCGACACCGACTCCAGACCCTATAAATACAAAACTCAAAAATTTAAGTGTGCTAAATCATATTATCGATACCTAAACCACAAAAGTAGATTTTCAGAGGAGAAAAAGGGCAGAAGAGGTCTTGCAATGCATTCCAATTCATATGAGACAACGTGTAATTTCTTATACTTTTATAATCGTTTAATTTTTGGTATCATTCGTTAACTCGGTTAGTTTACCTTGGCTAGGCCATTACTCTTGTATTAATTATGATGTTTGAAGGCTAATACCTTTAGGTATTAGCCATGATTATGAAGATCTAAATGTTTGTTTTTGTTTATATCTCGATTTCTTATTTTATCGTTGTCCCCCCCCCCCCCCCCCCCCCCCCCCCTCCCCTCTATGCTTGTTTTATGTTTATCAATTTTATCTTGTTTACGTGCTTTTGTATGCGACCTATCATTCAACTGAATCTAGTAAGATAGACCAAGTAATCTGGATTTTGAGATGGCTCTCCATATAGTGATTTATACATCTAGAATAGTAGGATCACAAATATTATCCTGCTAAATTCGTGCTAAGGATACGCTTCTGGCTTAACTAGATTTAGGAAATTTCCTTTGGTTTAGTGAACAAGTTGACTAGCATGTGAACCTAGATAATTCAATAAATAATGTTCTGATTCCATCGGATAGTTGGACAAGTGGACTACTAGTGTATAATCACCGTTAAGCAGTAAGTAGGTAAAGTCTCTATGAGCTAGGGTTTAACAAGATCAACATTGCTTTAATCCCTAAGATAGAGTATATTTAGCAAATAAGAATGCTTTATGCGGATGCTTTAATTGTGACAGAATTAATGTGTCTAGGTCTTAGGATGAAGTCCCGCCTAAGTCTAAGAATGATATGCCACCTCGAGATAAGTAATCATTGCACTAAATAAACAAACCAACTTCTAATCGGATCAAGATGGCTAATACAGTTTTCTATCATAAAGCTTGACCGCTCTTTTATCTTATGTTAATTTGCTTGTGTGGGTTAAAGTGTCTTGAATTGATTATAGTCACCCCTCTTCAAGCCACACCAAAACCCGTGCGGGGGGGGGAGGGTGGGGGGGGGGCAGTCCTCTCATGCTGAAAACCCCCATTTTACTGTTTAAATTAGGATTAATAAACTAATCATTAGGATAGCATAGGTTTGACTTAGATTAGAATTAACTTAGATTAGTAAATCAAAATATTAATAAATTGAGAGATTTAACCACGCTTCAAGTGTTCGACACCCTACTTACCACGAATCTACCACCGACCGGGTAAACTGCTCGTTAAATTTTTATTTTTGGTTAAATCAGAAAAATATAAATTTTAAACTTGAATCATGTTAGGAACATGAAAGTGTCGGCCACTTCCATAGATAATAGTCGTTAGCTCGTTAAGTAATTTTTGAAAACTTACATAGTTGTTGTGCTAAAAGCCCATAGATAAACCCATGAAGGCCCAAGCCCACGATCCATTGTAAGTATATAAACACCTCTCCATGCCTTGGAGAGGTGGTTGGTTGGTTGTATTTTTCACATAGTTAATGCATTTCTTTTCTTTTACTTTCTTTAACTAGAAATACTTCCTTCCTTCCCACTTTCTCTCTCTAATTCTTATTGTTAAAGATTACTCATATTCTTCAATTGGTATCAAGAGCCATGGAGTGATGTGTTTAGTTTTTGTGTTTATTTTTTTTGTTCGTGTGTTCTTGCAAAAAAAATCGTCCTTTATCTTTATTTTTTTCTTGTTTTCGAAGCTATTGTGTACAATAAAGACATTTACTTGGTAAACTTTGGACTTGGTATCTTTAGGATATTGGTGTTCCCTCTTACAAGCTTTGAATCTGAAAATATCATTTATGGCATCTTTTGTGTTCGAAACATTAGAAAGAACAAAATCTTGATTTAAAATTTTTCGGCTTAAAAACCTTAAAGTTCTCATTTTTCTTGTTCTTATAGGTTTAGTAACACTAGTTGTACAATTATTTTTGCAAAACAACCATCAAAAAGGTGTCTTTTTGTGTTTTAAAATTTTTAGGTTTTGAAATAGTATAAGTCAAACAACTGAAGTCGAACAACTGAAGTCGAACAACTGAACCGAACAACTGATTGTAGTCAAAACCGAACAACTAATTGTAGTTGAAACCGAACAACTGAGTGTAGTTGAAACCGAACAACTGATTGTAGTTGAAACCGAACAACCTATTGTAGTTGATACCGAACAACCAGTGTTTGTTGAAACCGAACAACTCAAGTTTTCAAATTATACGGTTTATTTCTTTGACTCGTAAAATCCCGTGAAACATTAACTTGTTTTTCCCGGTTTTGTCAAGAATTGTAAAATCCCGTATAGTTTCAAGAAATTAAAACACTTAAAAGACAACTTAATCAAACACAATTTCTTTCTACCACCGTTCGATCAAACAGTAATCTATTAACACATAAATTTCTCAATGACGACTCTTGCTGACAAAGCGATTCTTTCGGGTGCTGACAATCGTCCACCTATGTTGGAAAAGGATATGTACGATTCTTGGAAAAGCAGAATGGAGCTATACATGATGAATAGACAACATGGACGAATGATCCTTGAATCCGTTGAAAATGGTCCACTCATCTGGCCTTCAATTGAGGAAAATGGAGTGACTAGACCAAAGAAATATTCTGAGTTATCTGCTACGGAAGCAATTCAAGCTGATTGTGATATCAAGGCAACAAATATCATTCTCCAAGGATTACCACCAGAAGTCTATGCATTGTAGCAGTCATATATTGCCAAGGACAAACTTTGGGAAAAGATTTCGACTTCTAATGTAAGGAACTTCATTGACCAAAATAGGGAAAGAGAGTGTAAGCTTTATGATGAATTCGATAAGTTTGCTTATAAGAAGGGGGAAACACTACGTGATTTCTACTTGGATTTTCACTACTACTCAATGACATAAACATCTACAATATGAAACTGGAACAATTTTAAGTGAACACCAAATTTTTGAATACTCTTCCTCCCGAGTGGAGAAAATTTATGACAGATGTCAAACTGGTTCAGGATTTGCAGACAACTAACATTGATCAGCTTCATGCTTACTTGGGACAACATTTATTTCATGCAAATGAGGTTCGTTTAATGAATTGAACATAACTCACATCAAGCTTGCTTCTGGTTGCAACCCATCAGATGATCAAGTCTCCTTATCAAACTCATTAAAACTCATACCAAAACACTTAATTTCAACCACAAGTTTCACCTTATCAGTCTCTACAGTATGTATCACCTTATCAGTCTTAACAATGCTTAACTCATCAATCATCAACACCTCTTTCAATCACTTATCCATCCAACGATTATCAATCATTCGTTCACCATAACGTTTATTCTCCATCATCATCCATCCCTCAATTGGAATATGCACCCACAGTTAAACCAACAACCTGAATGTTTCCTTAACCAGACTCGGATCTAATTGTTCTAGTATTCTAGAAAGGTGATGATCCCATTGATGCCATCAATCACATGATGTCTTTCTTGACTGTTGTTGTCACTTCTCGCTATCCTACTACCAATAACCAGCTGAGGAATTCGTCAAACCCTAGGCAACAAGCTACCATTAATGATGGGAGAGTGACCTTACAACCAATTCAGGGGAGACAAACCTCTTTTGCTGCGGGTACCATAAGGACCTACACTCCAGGAGCAAGTGGAAGCAATTCGGGGAAACAAAGGACTGTTATTTGTTACAACTGCAAAGGGGAAGGACACATGTCTAAACAGTGCACTAAACCAAAAAGGAAACGGGATGACTCGTGGTTTAAGGATAAAGTGTTGCTGGTTCAAGCTCAGGCAAATGGTCAAATTCTACATGAGGAAGAGCTAGCATTTTTGGCAGATCCAGGAATTGCAGAAGGTCAAGCCACACAGACTGTCATTACTCACAATGCTGCTTATCAAGCTGATGATTTGGATGCATATGACTCTGATTGTGATGAACTCAACACTGCCAAAGTTGCTCTCATGGCGAATTTATCCCATTATGGTTCAGATGCTCTCGCTGAGGTACACAATCCTGATAATGTGAATAATAATATGCTTAATCAAGCTGTGCAGGCGATGCCGTCTTCTGAACAGTCGAATGTTGTGAACCATTCAGAGACTGAAATAACCAGTGATAGCAATATCATTCCTTATTCTCAGTATGTGATTGAATCACAACAGGCAGCTGTTCAGAATTCTAACTCTTCTGCACAACAAGATGCACTGATATTATCTGTGATTGAACAACTGAAAACCCAAGTAGTTAATTGTACCAAGATAAATCTGGACAATAAAAGTGTCAATGATACTTTAACTGCTGAGCTTGAAAGATATAAGGAACAAGTTAAAGTTTTGAAATAAGGACAAAATGTTGATTTAAGGAATAATGATAACGTTTCAGATTCATGTGCACAGTCTGTAAAAATTTATCATCTTAAGCAAACTCTTTCTGAACATTTAAAAGAAAAGGAATCTTTAATGCAAACATTTATTCTTCTCAAAAATGATTTTAAGAAAGAAGAATCTAGGAACATCGATAGAGAGATTGCGTTAGAAAAGAAGATCAAACAACTAGATAATATTGTTTTTAAAAGAGATCAATCTGCACAAACTGTTCACATGTTGACGAAACCTCAGTTTTTCTATGATCATACCACTAAACAAGCTCTAGGTTTTCAAAATCCTTTCTATCTGAAGAAAGCTCAGCATAGTTGGAACCAAAGCTATATGTTGGTGATATTATTTGAAAAAAAACTAATCCCACATTGGATACCTAACTCCAGAAGAGATTGCTATCCTACTGTTGTCTTATTTGCTAGTGCATAGTAGTGGCGAATATTCACATCATTCGAACCTAGTCAGACACTGACGGGATACACCTGCTACAGCTGTGGATATAATCATGTATTCTTCATCACATTATCACTGATTGTGCAACCTCAGCAAGAGCATCTGAACCATATATGAGATAATGTATTCGTCTCATGATAGAGACCTAAAACTATTGGAGCTACGAATGTCACTAAATGATGTTCTACACAACAAAACAGAGTGCTATCACTACACACACCAAAACTCCATCTAGCGCTGTACAGAATAAGAAGAACAAGTTGTTAAGTACATTAAAAAACAGCAAACGTGCACCGGACTGTTCTATTGGGGGGGCTTGGGGGGGGAGCGTGGGTGGCAACAGAGATATGCGATTATCGCGTGCTCCACATATCTGACGCTACAAACTTTATAGGACAAGATTATGCCTAACACATCATAATGTCTTAAGATATCACGACACAGAATACACTGACATAAGTCGATACAAGACCTAACATAAAAAAAACTATTGGTTGAGTTCTCACTATGTCCACTACGCGAGTACGACACTTGAGAGTTCGTCGACACAGATCACGACCATCTTCTTTCTTTAAATAACGCATTCAGATGTCATCCCCAGTTCTACTATCTTAAGGTTCTAGTGGCGAGTTACGCAAAATAACTATTTCTCTTAGGAAATGTCAGTCTGTAGTGGTCCAACTACACTATATGGTCATGATGGAGTAACTCATCCACTGTAGTACAACACTATATCTGCGCATGGAAATTACGCTAGCCCGAGTTTACGAGACACCAGCGTAAGCATGGGGGGGGGGGTGAACACAAGACAAGAGTTACACACAGTCGCATCCTCGAGCTCAGTTGCCTGTTTCGGCCGCGATCAAGCTTGCAGGTGATCTTAGTCAGAGAGCGCGACGATGACTTTATAATAGACAAATTTGTCGATATCAAGTCATCTGTATACTCAGTGTGCTTGTACTGGTTAGGACTAGTGACACATGGTACAAGTGATACATTAAACTTTGTGAAAGTTGCCTAAAGGTAACTATGTTGCACACTTACACATCGGCATTGCACGCACATTCATGTCATCATTGTGTAGAAAAGTATTCTGCGAGCTTGTCTTAGATGAACGGATAAGTTACGATGATAGAATAAGACTACAGCAAAGTGATCTAGCATTCATAAAACAATGAAACGTCGAGGACTTATGGAAGACTAAACGAACTACGTGTATCATAGAATTCGATGAGGCTACATAAGTACAAACATTTGAGTGATGAAACATACATCGTGAAATCAGCTATGGCGTTTATGTGAGGAGCTAAGTATAAAGCAGAACACGGAAAAAAGCTCTAATTGGAAAGAAATTAGTTAAGAAATATCGTACACAAGCAATTTACTCTATGATGATTACACAATGATGTATTGACAGACAATGAGTAGTTCTATCTAGTTGAAGCCATGATACTGTGACTGCATGCTAAGGATAGCGGTTGTGCATGTATAGATATAGCGTAATGTTGAGTGAAGCATGTCTATGCGACATGCTTTCTGATATAGGAGAACTACTTGAGAGGGGTTAGCTGAAGGTGTACATAGTGTCATCAACTAGATAGAGGCGTTATTCTGAGCATCTCCTATGACTGTGAATTTGCATTGAAAGAAGTTATATAGAGAAAGGTCTATTGATTTAGATGACTTATTGCAAAAAGTATTTATTGACCACAGCACTCTAGCATGTGAAATGATGAATCGATGATGCAGTCGTACGACAAATTTAGTTAGGATAGAGTTGGAGTACAGCTCTGACTGTAATAAGGAAAGTCTTTTACAAAGTCAGGATCAGAATCTTATGTATCGAATAAGTTCAAGAGACTGTTGTGCTATTCTAGGTGTAAGATAGCTCTAATTATAGCCGCAAGAGCTATGTTATAGACATTTAGCCGACTTGGTTCAGCGTGAGAGACACGTACCGAGAATCTACATGCTATGCATGGCTCGAACTCAGTTGATTGAATGGACAAACATAGTCATTAAGACGTATACGATTCGCGTGAATACTTAAGAAAATCAATAGCCAAATTCCGTGTTCCTAGGACAGGACAAACGTGCAAATAATCTTGCGTGCGCATGTAGTAAGAGAAAAGGAGTTAGATTGATCTGCTTTCTAATGTGGGAAAAATGCAGTATATACGTGTCCCAATATTAAAGTTAAACTACGCGGAAAGCTGCAATTAAGAAAGTTGCCGATTGAAGTACAGCCTGAAAATTCGGATACACACCATAAAATGAGTGCTAAATTGGAATGTCTAGTCACAGCTTTACTGAAATGCTGGCCTGAGATGAGAATGACGCGGCAATATCCTGATGTACGTTTTAGCAAAGACTAACACGATTCAATAAAGCAAATCTTACATGAATGGACGTTAAAGCTGGCATTCAATTTGCTACATTCCACGATCTATAAGGAAGTAGTCTGTGCGATGACTTTAATTCGGAAATCATGCTGAATGATCGTTGCCTATATGCCGGTAAACGATCGGATGTAAAGCAAATTACTGTGCCTAGGAATTAGCCTGTGCGTCCAAGTTAAGACGTGTCTTACTTCGCAAAAACACCGATCACATAAATTAAGATGTAAGCAATGTCAGTTAGGACTACAAGTTAACGACAGCTCCATTGCAATAGATGATTGTTTTATGGTTAAACTTAAAGGAACAAGCTCCAACATTGATAATGACGTACAGCGGCCACGATTTAGTAACACTATTTTCCTCTTAGTATTGATTTCCAATAATGCTCTGAAGCAATTAGATAGTGGTATACTGTCACGATACTAGCAATAGTTCTAGTGTTGGGTTGTTTACATGCTTAAAGACTCGATATGAAGTAGAGAGGAGTTCTGGTTGGACTCATAGGTCTGGATGACTTTGCTAACATGTGACAATAGGCTTTTTGTTTTTAAGAGAATGCGCGTAATGAGTACGGGTTCAAAATATTGCATATGATTAAATTTGAAATTATCCATAAGCTAGATCAATTTTTGAGTCACACACAATACCTCAGGAGAGAGCAACATGGAATGAATAGCTGCATATTGGCGGTATTGGAGCCGGATAGCTGGCTCAAGTGTTGTGTTAAAGACTATGGACTAAGAAGACACGTAGGCTCATCGACTAACGAAGTCTACTATAGGTAGTACATGCGGCTTATATAAATTCATATCAATAGGCTCAACTCAAGAATTAACACTCTTGCACAGCGTAATCAACTAGGTCTTTGTAGCCACTGATTCGAAGACAATACAGCTGATCAGGATAACTAGATCGTAGCTGCCGTATAGTAGAACGAAGCGAAACTCTATACACAGCTGTAAAGAACATAGGAGCGCAATAACGCGTTTAAGATACTTCCACATCAGAGCAATCTCATCAGCCTAACTCATCACGCGATTTGAAGCCAATGCAGCTGACTTAGATATGATCCAAATGTACTACACATCAAACATAGTCATCGAATTAATTCAAACATAAATGTTTCGATGACTTGTCTTTAACGTGACAGAATTAAGTTGAGAAAAAGACACTAGCATTAGTCCAGGCTGCTGACCTGGAACTAGAGTGACACTAGCTGGAAGTGACACGAAGCCATTAGTGCATTTTTCTAGAGAGAGAAAGTGCTAAACATTGCGAAATGCATTATAAGAGAAACAAAGAATAACACACGGACGGACAAGACAACCTATGCTCTCTTCGCACAAAGACACGTGTAGATGAGGCTCAAGTGGTAGTAACTTCAGATACGCCACAATATAGTAGGCCAGACGCCCAATCGGCGATAGTGAAAGGTTCTTACATGGGCTAATGTCCTTGTTTAGAGATGCTAATAAGTTCATCTGTGTCCTAAGATCTTGGCAACCTATTACAGATGGATGGATCGTCACTTAAATCTATACTACGATTGGCCTTGATTAATTCATGAAGTTCCGTGGACTGTTAGTCTGGGAGATGGGAGTTGAACATTAACTGTTTACCATTAGACATATTATTTATGAGAGGGATACTTTATGGCCAACATAAGATGGGTATAGTTTCAGTAGTGTGCCTGAATCTATCGTCTAATCTTCAGGCATGATGATTAACCCCCTAGATACTCATTCACAACTCACTCTATTACAAAAAGGCACTAACCTCAGTGATACGTCCTCCTCCTACACTGTAAGTACATGAATGGGAGGTCATATCCATGACGTCCAATGACATGATATTTTTAAATCGTGGGTATAGGGTATCAGACAACGTACTAATCGTCTAAGCCAGTTTATAAATCCTCTGATGTAGTTCTTAGCCTAATGCGGAGAGCTAATTAATTCGAATGTCAGCCATAGTCTTTAATGGCAACGGCTAACGAATGTCTCCGCGCGCAATAAGTGGGGGTACATATGGATTTTAGCTTATGACAATGTTCGGTTGGTTGATAGTGGCTTGGGAGCACGGATACGAACATAGGGAATAAGCGTCTTGCGCAAGAGCGCGTTTCCTAAGCCTGAAGATGTCCATGCGAAGTTCTCCTAGGTGCTTGGGAGAACATAGTAGGCTGTCGGGCGAGGCTTTGGTTTTGCTATGTTGTGCCGTGTTGGATTAACCGTATATGATACAGCGGAAGCCGATTAGCGTAGAGTAATAAGCATGTAATGTCTTGTAGAATTAACTTCAACCCGCCAATCATTAATGTTACTAAAGCTATGCGTCCGCCGGCTTTGAAAAAGTATTCCTAACATCCACCACTTTCCCCTTTCATATTAGACAACCTACTACTTACTTCAAAATCAACCTGCAAATAAAGTATTTTTAAATCTTTTATAAGCAGAGTTAGCTTAAACATATGGATTAAAGAAAGCATAATGTTTAACTTACCGAACAAAATTGGGGGTAAATCTTCAACTTATATGTCATCGTTTGTGTTATTCATGGTTGTTGAATCCCTAATTTATAACTAGTTGATACAAGAAACAATCCCAAAATTTTAGTTATGTTGTTGATGATGATATGGCATTTACAAATTGATACACTAAGAATCCCCTAAATGAAGCTTAATTATTGTTGTTTATGATGATATGACATTTGTGATTTATTATAATGGCTTGATTTACGAGAACTATGAAACTGATATGATTGTTTTTTAAATGATGTTATAAAACTCAAAATAAACCCACTAAATTATTATTAATTGTGGTACAAATGAAAAGGAAATTAAGGTAAAAAGGATAAAAAGTGTTAAAAGTGTAACATATCTCATTTAATTAACAAAGGTATTTTAGGCATTTGACACTTCTCTTTTAGTTACTCTTTTGAGACTTGTTTGACAATTTATTCATGTTACTGTAATTGCTTTGTGCCTAGTTTGATGTTACAAATTGTATTGACGTCATTTTTAGTGGCTTTTATTAGAGGCTAAATAAGCCTAAGCCCGACTTGTGGGTTTAGGGTACTAGGGTTTCACTATTATAAATAGTGGTTAATAATAAAGTTGTACCCACGGGGTTTTCATTGTCTAACATGGTATCGGAGCGGTTTTGATCCTCAGACCTAGGTGGCTACGTTGAGCCGCCTCCCATAAACCATCCCGTCAAACCCTAACCCTCTCCTCCAAACCACCGATCTAAAAAAATCCCCTAATTTTAGCAGCCGTCAAAACCATGGGTATAGATCTAGTTGCTGGTGGTATTGAGAAAGCCAGAAGACTAAAGGAAAGCTCCTCTTTTCGATGATCAGAGTGGTGAAAATCCCATGCATAAAGTTTAATGCTTTTGAGGTCTAGACTGCTACTACGTATTATTATTAGAGGCTAAAAAAGGTTATCCTTTTTTTATGTTTTTGTTTTATTATTGAAAAAAAATTATAGTTGTTTTATTGTGTAAGTGATGTTTATATGAGAATACTTTGGTTTATTCTCCAATAGGATACTTTGGTTTATCTTGGTCCGAAATACTTTGGTTTATCCCGTAATTTGTGTTGGTGGTTTGTGTTAAGGTCACAAATCCACACAATCGTGATTTGTGTTGGTGATTTGTGCTAAGAACACAAATCCACACAATCTTATATTGTTGTTCGTGCTTCGGTCACGAGCCGGTTCATTTTTTTATTACGTTAATGTTTTGTTTTGTTTTATTTCTTCTTTTTTAGTTTACTACTC
>BQNB010046575.1:17500-23398 GCA_026074375.1 Tanacetum coccineum
ATATGACAATGATTGTATGTGTTATATATTTACATGGTTTTCCCTCTACAGATTTTGATATTGAACGTAACAACTGGCCACGATCTGTTATGTATCTATTTGTAGATGACCTTCTAAGAATTTAATACTATAGTTTTGTAGATTTGTTTTTAAGTACATATCACAATCTGGTATGTTTTGTTCATATGAATATACGAGATTCACTCCATCATCACAAGGAAAACCCCAACGACCAAAACTCCTCATCAGGTACTTTTGACAGTCCTAGAACATGTTATTTATTAATAAATGAGTTAATTCATGTGTTGATTTAATATGTAATATCAATTTACAGGACCTAAAACAAACCAAAGACGAAACACTAGAAAAATGCATCAACCTTTGAAAGTTCCTCACCATGTTAGATTATTTGTTAAAAGATGATTGGATTAAGAATGTAATGTGAATATATATGTTTAGTTAAATGTTTGTAAAAAAATTCAGTACTTAAGATGAAGGAAAAAACAATAACAACCATTAAAGATATTAACCCGATGATTGCTAACATGGCCATTAATGGGAGGTGCATCTTTGTTTGGCATTCACACAAACCGAATGAAGCACATGACCCATACAGTTTGGATTGTGTTTTCCAAGATGCGGAGGTAAAGTCAATTTATATATTTATAACAAATTATGATTGTCTTTTTTTACATACCCTAATTGTTTAAAACATGAAAATAGTCCAACAGAATTTAGATTTACAACAAAAAGGATTTCATGTTTAAATTTGAACCTCTTCTTTAAGAGGGTCAATGTTATATCATCTCTAACTTTGGAGTGGCTGAAAATGGCGAAAGGTTGCCATTGTTACCTAATAGATAAAAAACATCCTTTTATAAAGGAACCGAAGTGACGAGAATTGAACAAATTGATAAAAACTTCATTGGTTTTGTTAATGAGCCATTCACACGTATTTTGGACACAAACAATGAGTATCATGAACATGACTGTGTTGGTATGTATTTTATCTATAACTACATATTAAAGTAGATACACATGTATCATTTGTTTTAACGAATTTTATAATATGTTTATTTGTAGATGTTGTTGGTACCGTTGTAGCCATTGGAAATATAGTAGCTGTGAATGGATATGGTTGTTCTAAATTTCGTCATACCGTTGTGATTGAAGAGGCTCAGTAAGTACCATTTTTTTATTTTGTTAGAAATAAATATTAATCATAATATAACTATGTGTTAATTATATATTTATATTATAATGTGTTAATTATATATTTATAACACATTTTACAGATCTTTGAGATTGGAATGTACCTTTTGGGACAATTGGCCACACATGTGGAATGAATATGCTAAAAAGCTTGATCAAGTGGGTCACCTTGACATTGTTATGATTGTGGGAAAGATCAAATATTGGAACAGTAAGTAGTCCTATTTTTGCTACAAAATTAAGTTTAATTACTTTTATATATTTGTGAATATAATTTCATATTGTGATAACCGGTAATATTTTCAGGGTTAAGTATTATAAAATATTATAGTTTTGTATTTTGAAGTCTTTCGATCTTGTCAGTTTTCCTGATGAAAGCTGAAAAGTTGACTTTTGTTGACTATTTTGCGTAAAAGCGGTTTCGATTTAACCGGGAGTTTGATGGAGTTTTGAGTTCGTAAATGAAACACTTTTTATTTGTTTTTTTGTTTCAGAGTGGTTTCGGAGTTTTATGTGCTTTTCGGGAAGTTCACCTGCGTTTAGCGAAAAATCATCACGCAGCGTGTACCGGCACGACAGTTTATTCAAGTGTGGAGATTTATTGAAGTTGGGAATGTGTTAATGGGTTTATTTACTTAATAAATTCATAATAATGATATGACGTTAATTAAAACGTAAATTGTGAGTGTGAGATTTGAAAGTTATTAGAAAAACGGTTGTTTTCATGAAATTCGGTAAAAGACTGTAACGATCGTAAAAAGGTGAAATTTTGGGTGAATATAAGTTGTCAAGCCATATTTTGTGATTTGAAGTATTTTTAAATGGATGAGCAAGGTTCGGTTGAGTTTTGTCAAAAATTCATGTTTTCGGTCCGGAGTCGGCCGATAACGGCTCAAAATGGATTTTGTAGCAATTTAATATGATAAGTGTCGTGTGAATAACCCTGGTTTATGGAAAAACGATTTTAAACGCAATGGAAATGATAACTAAGTTTGGTTGACATTTTAAATAGATAAAAATCAAGTTTTTAAGTGATCCCGACACAAAAAGGAAGACCCGAGACCCTTCCTAGGATCCCATCGGTCAAAGGAAATCAAGAGGATACCAAATGGATATTTTTAAGCTAGCATGTCTTGCATAGTACCCTTTTATTCCACCACCTCAAATATTTTTTGTTCATGCACCATTTTGAAAATAAAAAAAACACAAAAAAAAATCTCTCTCTTTCTCTCTATAATCGAACGAGCCACAAGGAAGAAAAGAAACAAAGATTTTCTCAAAAACACGGGTTAAGAATATATTATTGGGTTGATAGCTAGTAGTTTTGAGTTGTAGAAACAAGGTTTTGAGTTTTATTCGCGCGTCACGACCGAACCAAACTCGTCAAACAAGTAAGTTTTTCAAAAAAATTGATTTAAAGTTGTACTTTTATGATTATGGTGATGTCTAGACACTAGTTGTACAAGTTGATCGTCAAAAAGGTCGAAGCTTGAAAGCGAAAATGTAAAAAAGGGTGTTTGTGCGTCGGCTAAAAAAAGAAAGAAAGAAAAGAATTTTGAGTTTAAATAAAATGGTTGTTGTGGTAATTTTTCATTTTATGAAAATGATTAAAAAGGGCTTATTTTGAGCTTTTGCTTATTCAAAAAGCTAAATTATAACTTATTGGGCTTATGTGATATTCGGTTCAGGTTGTTTCGATGTGGGCTCGTCCCAACCGGCTCGTTTGGTGGTTCAGCCCAATCCACGTGTGGTTGTGGACTCGGTGTGGGCTCGGCCCAACCGAAGGGTGCGTTTGGTTTATTTCGGCCCAATAAGGGTCCGTTTGGTTTCGTTGGTCCGACACCAAGGTGGGCTCGGCCCACTTGGACTTGGTTATTGGACTTAGTTTTTGGTTTTGGGCTTTTGCTTATTGGACTCGGCTTATTTCGAGCTTGTAATTTCGGCTTATATATTAAGCTTATAGCTTATTTGGTTTTCGGCTTATATGCTAAGCTTATAGCTTATTTGGTTTTCGGCTTATATATTAAGCTTATACTTTTACTTGGTTTTTGGCTTATATGTTAAGCATTTAGCTTATTTGGTTTTCGAGATATATAAAAAGCTTATGGCTGATATTCGATTTGGCTTAATGGGCTTAAGGCCCATTGGATTTTTGGGTTATATTTTGAACTTATGAAAAGAGGTATAGACTAAGTCTTTACTACTGGGCTAAGTATTTAAGACCATAAAGGGTCATAAGACCCAATAACAAGTAAATGAATTTCTGGACTTTATAAATGAACTAAAGGAATTGGGTTGGACTAAGAGAGATGTTGTTGGACTTGTCGGATGTAAAGGGGGTTATTTTGCTACGGTTTGATAAAACGTGTTGAAAATATCGATGTTGTCAGAAAATGTCGGGTTTGTGAAAAAGTGTTTTGGATTAAGGTTTAAGACCTTGAAAAATATCATAAAGACGTACGGGTCATGCCGGATTTTCGAAAGAAATTTATACTTAGAGACGTTGTTTAGAAGGGGAAATTTTCAAGGATTTTATTAATAAAAAGTTATTTTACTTGAGAATTTAATACAAAATAAAATATATTTTTCTCGAAATCTTTTTCTTAAACATTTAATATTTATAATCGTTGTGTCGATTTTAATTGAGGAAATGAAAGGGGAATCTTAAGGAAGATTAAGTGTCGAGGTAAAAGCTATTAGACATAGACGTATTAAAGTAACGAGATGTTTTAATTACCCCGTCAGCCCGATAATAAGACGAAAATATTAATAAAATATTTTTTTTTAATTATTAAATATATATATATATATATATATATATCGTATGGATTACGAAAATGTAGATTCAATTATCTTCGGCATGTGAAGTTTTTACTCATTTCTTTTCGTCAGATTTCCGCGGAGTATTTTGGTCGATTGTATCTTTCAACGATTTGAGGTGTTTGAGCGTTATTGTATTGATGTCGCACTTTGCCCAAGTGTTTTTGAGTCGTTTTCGCGTAATTACCACACAACCGTAATATGAGATAAAGTGTTGATAACGAGATAAAGTCTTGGTAATAAGACGACGGTTTTTGTAATGAGTTAACTGTATGAGATAACAAGCTTGGAATGATATAAATTTGAAATGGGATTTTGGGATGAAAATAAGGATTTTGCGTAAGTAAAGACGAACACTTGTACAATAATATAATTTTGTGCGAGCATTAATAAAGTGAGTATATATTAGGTCGTTGTTAGGTACATTGTGTGCTTGCATAGAGATTGATTGTGTTCTGCCTTTTTTAAGATTGTGCGGTTGCTTTTGATTGCTGATTGAGTTGAGTTCTCGTAGCCTCACTTTTTATTATTTTTTCGTTGGGGGAAAATGATACTCAAATATGTTTTGAAATGTTTAGAATTGATCTGTACGAAATGTAGTTTTGTTTTTGGGACAAGTTATTTGCTTATGACTACTATGTGAATATTATGTGTTGTATGATTGTTTGGATCAGAGGGGTACGCCTATCCCAGTATTTGCATGATTGTTTGGATCGGATGGGTACGCCTACCCAGTATTTGTGTAGTTTTTGGAGCGGATGGGTACGCCTACCCTGGTTTGTGTGTGGTCCTACACTAATTTTAGTGCTCCAGCTGGTAGGCCCTTTAAGTGCGTAAGTGACATATGGTTATTGATTAGCGGTGATGTTATGGTTTGGTTGCATATATATTCACTGTCATATAGCACTATTGTCCACTGCTGAAATATTGCCACGGCTTTTGGGTTTAAGGTCAAACCTATGAGCTCACCAACATTATTGTTGACATTTTCGAGTATCCTTTTTAGGTGTGTCTAAACAAAGGTATATGAATGGTATTGGAAGAGCAAGGATGTAACCCAAGGGAACTGGGTCGAGATGGGTTTTGATTATTCAATTTTGTCAAGTGTTAACGTGTGAAGATTCATGTAAACCAAAGTTTTATTATTGTAAATTGTAAAGTGTATGATCTTGTATCTTGTGCGATGAATGGTATTGTCGCATTCCCGTGTTTCCGCCATTAACGTGGTGTGACAGATTGGTATCAGAGCCAAGATTATAGAGAATGCCGGTTTTTATAAAATAAAATAAAAAGCGCAACTATAACTGGAAAGTGAAGTCTATTTTTAGTAAAATCTCGACCATGGTGAAAGTTAAATAACCCGAGCAGTTTATGGTATTTTCTTAAATTATGCATAACCTGATCAACTATGCTTGATTCATGAAAGATTATGAAATGATGGGGTTAGTTTTCTGAAGTTATGTTAGAGGAGGGAAGGGATGTGTAAGTAATGCGACCTCGTGAAAATGATAGTATGTAAAGTGATGAGAACACTTGCGAGTGTTGAGATTAAGATTATGTTGATTTTTGGACTGTCATGCTGCCTTAGTACTAGTAGTGTGTGATGCCTTGAGAGTGTAAGTAAAATTGTCGCGGGTAGTGATGATTGATTTATTGATGTTGGCCATGCTTGCCTTAGTGTAGTGCGTGTTGCCTTGAGAATTTTATGGATAGTCACAGGTAGCGACGTGAATTGAGAATATGCTTTTGTGGAATATGTGTTTATGTGGTGACCAGTTGTGCTTGTTTGGTATCGAACCTGGTCGGTGATTATTCATTGTTCGTATTGTTTCTGATATATTCAATATATATATATATATATATATA
>BQNB010046575.1:24651-38255 GCA_026074375.1 Tanacetum coccineum
ACAGTAGTCTTGTACGAAAATGTGTTTCGGATAAAACAATCATAGGGATCGAATCGAATGTGGTTTGTTGGCGTTAAGATTTGTAGTCCAACATGTTGGGTTTTACAACTATTAACCATTAAAGATCACGAGTACGCAGCGGAAAACATTTAAATCACGTATAGAATATGTAATTAACAAAGAGATCAAGAACGGGATAACAAATTGAATCTGTTGATTCAAACGAATACCAGAATCAATCTTCTAATTATCGTTGATTCGAAGGGAATACCGATAGTTAGGCAAAATTCTTGACAAAACTGCCAAAAATAAACTTTTCATATATTTTGGAACTGAATAGCCAGATGCATAGTACAATAGTTAAATAGGAAAATGAAACTGAAACGGGCCCTAAAAGACAAACGGGCCGAAAGTTATGCCAAAAACAAAAGTTCAAAATTCTAAAAAAAACACGAAAATGTAAATAACTCCTAAAATATAATGATTCAAGGCTCGAAACTTCCGTAACCCAACTATGTTTGGTTACCACTGCGTTCTCCTCGTTCCAAGCTTCGAAACGGTTGGTCTTGGGCCTGAAACGGATTATCTGAGCTCAAGTTATGACATTTTGAATAAAGGGTCTTTCGTCACACGATCTTGGGCCTCCAGAAATAAAATGGCCCGTTCTTCAATACTTGGGCCTGCATCAATTTGTTTATAAAGAAATTATTATTTATAAGCTTGTTTTTTCTAAACATTACAGGATGCAATAGATGACTCTACAAGTCCGTCAGTTGAAAACAATGAGATGCCAAGTAATGACATAACAAGTATGAATGAGCAAGAAATTGAAACTGAAAAGAAAGACGACACTGTTTTCATTGATTTATCAAACTATGATACAGAAGAAGAAGATGATGAATTGAGCCCAAGTAAGAAATTAGTGACTGTTAAGATGGAAAAGAATCCTTAAAAGTAAAGCACACTCGATTTCCTTCATGAATTCTTAATTTTACATTGAAGTATTGGTTTGTTTTATGTTTTTTAAAATTTGGTTTGTTTTAGGTTCTACTATGTTTCTTCATAACGTTTTCCACCCAACTCTATTGATGAATTGACATTCTGTTTGTCTATGTTTGGTGTTAACTTGCATATTGGTTTTGACCTGATATGTTTGATATTAATCTGCATTAATCTTATAATTGTGATATTGTTTGATAGAACTTATTTTTAATTGTGTATATATTTTTTTATTTACTTTGGATAATCCACATCAACTCTAATATTCTTCATTAACATCATGACTTTTGTTTGAGGTTCCAATGATTGTAGGTATATGTTTTATGTTGGCTCTTCTCTCACTCTACATATCGCGTATTCCATTGCCATCTCATAATCTACCTGTAATCAGGAAACACATTCAAAATTTTAAATTAACTTTCCTATTCCATTACAGCGACTACCCAGGATTGGGTTTCTAATTGGATTTCATATTCCAACTGGATTCTCAACATATCATTTCAGGTCGCTTCAGTTTAACGTTTTTCTTGATTTGCTATAATAACATACTATCATAGAAACATAAAAATATATCATTAAAAAACTCTACATATTCAAAAACCATGATAGAGAAAAAAATATTACTCATCTAACTCTTCTTGGTCCTAGATGCTATTACCTTCTTCTCTTAATCTAGGTCATATCTCCAAGACATGTTCAGTGTAAATTTCTCACGATTAGTCAGAAGAAAAAATAAAATGCAGCTTAGAAAGTAAAAACAATATGCTTACCAATGGTAGTCACCTTACTCTTGAACGGAAAATACAACGCTAGACTCTTCATATTTAAATTCAGAGGGTAACTGAGTTTGAGTGCCACGCTAAATAGGTTCCTGATTTCTTTATTAAGAGACCATCTCACAACTAACTTCCAGAAGTAATCACCAAGACACATTCATGCATGTGTATGAACTGATCATCAGGAAGAAAGTGGATTGAAATTGATAACAAAAGAGCTGCAAATGCAATTGAAAAAAATACCTTATTAACCAGAATAGTAAGCGTTTTGTCAATAAGTAAATACTAAACACCGAAGGTAGACCTAAATTCCTGAATGCATTGGTATAAGATGAAGTTAATGACCATAAAGGTTGACAAGATTGAAATTTCAACCAGGAATTGTTGGATTGTTTTAATGTCTTGGACGCCAAAAGAATTATGTACATAGATTAGTTAGGGATTAAAAATAAAGCCTGCAAGCTTTCTGGTTTGGGCCAACAGACCCAACAAACCCATTAGGAAAATATACGGTTATTTAGTTTTTAGGGATACAACCTTTACTTTTGTAGAACCGGTGTATCCCTTCTCAAAGGCACCGACTCATACTCTATATATAGATTAGGATTTCTGTAAACAAACTCAACCCTTTTCAGCATTGAATATATCAGATTTAGAAGGGTTCAACCCATCTTCTTTGTTCTTTTTATTTCTTGCATGATGATTATGTTCATGACGCTTGTTTGATCATTATATGATCCTGGAGATTATCAAGACCTGTGGAAATCGGATTATGTTTCTATCAGGAATAGCTAAAAGGTATGTATTTTCTTTTGAAAACCCTAATATGTTAATAATGTAGGAAATTTGTTTACTGCAAAGTTGGTGAGTTTTAAATATTTTAAAGTTTAACAAAACAAACGAGTTACAATTCTATCCATTTCACATCTACGATTTAAACACATTATGTGTATGCATTCTTTTCATCATATTATTTACATGTGCATGTGTGCTCTTCTTCGACTTTACTAAACTCAAAAACATGTGAATTGATAATGACTTGCATGTTTGCACACTTTATCTCTGCATTATTAACTTTAATTAATGTGTATCCAAAGATATAAATTCCTAATATATCTTTAATATAAATTTCTAATATAAATCCCTAATATATCTTACCAAAGATACAAATTAAAAAATAGTTTTATACTATGTATCAAAGATATAATTTCCTTATATATGCAAAATATATAAAATCGTAATATATGTTTGTGGAATACACGTTTTATATATTTTTTTAAATAATTGTATGTTACAGGATAACTTTAAAAAAACAGATACATATATCCTTACAAGATAATTATACCTTATAATTTCTTAAGCCTAATTTAACACTATATATACGGCCTATTCATAACTTGAAACACACACCAATTGATTTTCATAGATCGTATAGCAAGATGCAAGTCCAGGAAAACAACATGACCTTGCCTACCATTGAAGATCATCAGGTATATTATTCCAAAACTATTACGTAAACATAGAATATTATGTACATGACATAATTCTAATCTTTTTTCTAAATTAACAGGAAGTAACCCTAAACAAGTGACAAACAATGCTAGGTTGGAAAAAATGTTATCATCATTGAAAGTTTGATGAAGTGGTATGAGTTAAAAACACTGTTAATTTTATAATTGGTTATGTAATTATTATCATAAACTAAACTTTTTTGTTAATTATGTAGGACATTGTTGCCCCTAACAAACGTCGCGGGTTAAATAAATATTTAAACTTTGTGAACACTGCGGATGAAAACACATCAGCCATCCTTGAAGATGAATCATCAGGTACTTTTTTCAAAAACTATTATGTAAAATTTGAATAATATGCAATTACATCATTCTAATTTGTTTGCTAACTTATCAGGAAAAAAATCTAAACCAAGTTAGAAACAATGAAAACTTGAAAAAAGAAGTTATCATCGTTAATAGTTCAGATGATGAAGTGGTATGCGTTAAATAATATTGTAAATTTTAGAATTGGTTAACTAATTATTATCATAAACTAAACTTTTGTGTTAATTATGTAGGATTTAGTTGCCCCTAACAAAAGTTGCAGGTTTAAAAAAGAATTTATCTTTGTAAACAAAAATGATGTTTCTATAATGTCGTGTGATGATGAAAACACCTTGCCAAACATTGAAGATCAATCATCAGGTTCTTTATTTAATAATTATTAAGCAAACTTTTAATAATATGTACATTACATAATTCTGTTTTTAATTTTAAATTAACAGGAAAAATCCAAAAGAAGTGAGAAACAATGAAAAGTTCAAAAAATATGTTTTCATCAATGATATATCAGATGATGAAGTTGTATGAGTTAAATTTAACTTTTAACTTTACAAGTGGTTAACTGATTATTATCATAAACTAAACTTTTATTTGAATTACGCAAGACACTATTTATGCTGAAAGCAGAAAAACCAATGAACAACTCAACAACAAAGAAACAAATATAGTAAGTCTTTAGTTTACTAAACTTTTATACTTGATATAAGAATGAATAATATACTATCTTATTTTTAAAAATTACTATACTTTCCAACATAGGACTCTAAAGATGAAGGCCTTGCTACTTTTAAACGTTTAACAAAACACCCACACATGTCACTACATAAAAGAATAAATTTAGTGACATTGAAGATTCAGATGAAGAAGAAGGAAACATACAAAACTACATTTACCCTGACACATGGAATAATATCAATGACAGCGATGAAGCTGAAGAGGCGTCTGTACACAAACAACATAAATTACCCTCATTGATGAAGATATAGATGAAGAAGAAGGAAACATACAAAACTACATTTACCCTGACACATGGTCTAATATAAATAACATCGATGAAGATGGTGAAGATTTGTATGATTCTGACATGTACAGTGTCAGATTTGTATCTGATGGAGACGAAGATGACAGCTTTATCAACGATGGGTCTACAGATTATGATACTACAGATGATGAAGACAGTGACGACTTTTTCTAAAGAAGAGAATTGCAAAAAACCAAAACTACTATCTACTTAATAATCAATATTATGTTTCAATTTTACTATTAGTTTTTTTCAAAAAAATAAAACAAACATTATTATGTGGTATATTTATGTCATAACTGTTTGTTTATGCTTGATTGTTATGTTGAGATTGTTTTTATGTGGTATATTTATGTGAAGGATATCTATAATACCCTACTTGCATGTTGTAGGCCACTATAGTAGACATATTTATATTTCTTGAGTTATTAATTGATGGTTTGTGCTACTGGAAACATCCATCCCCATGCTCAAAAATCAATTAACAATCTATTTGCAATGGAAGCTGTGGTTGCTGGAAACAAAGATGTAAACCACATGGGTTATATATAAGTTATTGTTATGATGTTCATGGTTATGAAAGCCTAAAAGTTAATTTAGCCAAAACGAGGATCTGCTGCAATTGACGAGGATCCAACAGTATTGTCGCCTTATAGTATATACAAAAGTAGTATAATAGCGTAAATGTATAGAGATTTGGAAGGTGACATATTAAGGTCGCTGATAAACAATCAGCTGTAGAGTAGTTACAGTAGGAAGCAATTACATCCAACCAACGGGTTGAAAACCTTCAGCAACATTTGATTGGCATTCCAGGATAGATGTCATCATATATGTTGTTGTTCAATGGCTTGTCAATTGACAAATGCCTTGCAGCTGCAATCTTTTGTTCTAAAAAGTTGACTGGTGTAAAAGTCAAAGATGTCAACTATATTTTTGTTAGTGATGAGCTAGAGTTATGTTGATAAAACAACACTAAAATGGCACTATCATGGCTCTACATAACATGAGCTTGCAACTATCAGACTCTAAAAATTCTGGACTACTCTATGACCAACAACAAAGACGCTAAAACGTTAGAGTCAAACAAACTAAAGTAACTGCAAAAAATGTAATTGGGAATTACGTGAAGTAATACTACTAATTTTGTTATAGTAATCTTAAAGAGGCATGTGATATTCTAGCCATTTAATTAACTTTAGTCCATTATGTACAGATTTAGACCAATACATATATATAAAGTTAATACTTATATTTGAAGATGTTCTGTATACGCAGGTTTGGAATACGAATATGCAGGTTTGTAATCACACCATTATGCAGGTTGATACAACGTATAGATTACTTAAAAATTTAAAGCATATGCTAATTAGATAACTTAAAGTATACATTACCGGATAAATAAAAAACATGGGTCAACTGGATAAATTAGGAAAATTATATTTTTTAAATTTTAATAAGATTTATACAAATCTTTAGGTTATAAACAATAAAGATTGGTTTACGATATATAATAACAAATATTTTAACCATATACGTTTTATTCATTTGTTTACAGGTAAAAATCTAGAGGGATAATATACGAAGGAATTCAAGATTGTTCATCAAAACATGGAAGGGAAGACTCACAGCTTTGCAATTCGGCCAACTGGAAGGCCAAATTAAGAAGAACAACAATTTAAGTAACGATAATCTTCTATTATCTCCCTTTATATTAATTATTCATGTCAAACTAATGTTTAACTATACATTAATTAATTCTTGTGTAGTAATACAAAGGCAAACCATTACAATAAATCAAACACAACCAAAAAAAAGGAAACTGGACGATTATACTGTTAGCCTGTAATTACATTATAAGCCTAAATTAGTTGTACATAGTACTTAGTATATAGTATTTAGTTATGGGTCGAACTTAATTTTATGTAATGGGTCAACATGGGTCAAAAAGCAGTTATGCCAAACACCCATGTAGTTAGCAGTTATTAGCAGTTATTTATGTTGGCAGTTAGAGTTAGTTAAAGATGAACCAACACAATGGTTCATGGGTAACTGTCACACCCTTTAGATTAGTATAAGTATGTGTCATTAGTGTCTGTAAACAATTATCTATTCCAATCTACTATATCATTAAATCAAGATAATAACTTAATACGTGGCACAATTTTAACATAGCTACGTCAATTTTTTTACACGTGTCACTTCTCAGAGAGTTTTCTTCCGCTCATCTTTTAGAAAAAAACATATACCACCCACGTTCTGTAACTGCTGCACAACCCCCAACTGAAAATTGAAGAAAACGTATATACTAATAAGATAAAAATACATAAGATTATGTATAAGAGATCTTGTGCGTAGCTGATCCAGAGGCGACTACAAATTGAAGTTTCAAATCAACTCCGATCATCTTCATTATGTGTTCAACCGTTAAAAGGTATGATTTTTGTTTATATGCATCTTTATAAGTTTGAGTTAGTCTGGTGCGAACATAGAAAATTACCATTAAAATGACAGTCAATTCATATGCATATTAAGTGTTTGATAAAATGCATAAATGAACAAAGTTATGGAAATATCCGTGATTATAACTATATAATAATGATGCTTCGTCATTTTATCAATGAAAGTGTTTTTTTTCCACTGCAGTTTGTATATCAAAGCTCAGCTTTATTTGTTGCCTTTCTTTTATAGATACACACTCACTCTAACGAGCAATTATGCATAAATAAGTTAGAAGGCACTGTTATGAATCCTAATTAGTGGAAAAAGCCATAAACAATGTGTGGATCATAAGCCCCACATAGATGGGAATGACAATCTGTTAGGCGTTTCTAAGTTCATGCGGGTTCTTCTCTTTTCTCTTTCTTTTTTCATTTCAATAAGGTGAGACAAGCATCTTTTCATAGTATATATGACATGTCTGGTTTTAGGTGATGGCGCATACTCAATTAAAGATAAAAACTTAAATGAAGGGAAAATACAATCATATTTCGTTGTTTGATCATCGTTCTCATTGGCTTATTAGCAATTCTTAATTCTGAAATATGCAATTGTTATCTGTCTGGGTATTCTGGCTGCTAGAAGAAGTGTGTCTTCGATACATGCTAACTAAACTGTTGTTGCTTGGTAGCTTGCAAACTGAACCACATCTCATAAATATACAACGAGTTGTACTGACTTGAACCACATCTCATAAGTATGGTTAATGTTCAAACAGTTGACCAGATTATGTTTTTCAAGAGAACTAGAACATTGACAATCTATGGTAATGCAGATATGTACGTGAAATGATTCCTCATGTTTTATGCTTTAAAGGTGAATGAGCTAAAAACTTTAACCTGTTCAACCCTTTAGGGTTTAAACATAACCCAATTGACTACCTAAAAGTAAGTGGGTCAAAACTGGCATTTTAGTTTCTGTAATGAGCTACTAAAATTTTTCTAAGGTTCTGTTGTTGAGGGTCACCGGTCCGTTTAATATTTAAAACTATTAGGTATTGTGTCTTCTAGAAGATGTGTGTCTCCGATACAGGCTAAACTAAACTGCTATTTAGTTTCAATCATATGTGCCTTCTATGTAGAAGAAAAATACCACAATCTTAGATTTAGACAGATTGCTAGGTGTATGTGAGTTTCATATTCTGAACATTCCATAGATTTTTGAACATGTTTAAAGTGATGCGAATTGATTTTGTTTTTGGACCGTTTGTTTGCAATTACGTAGGTTTGATGGGAAACCAGACTATTTGTTGCAGCTTCGGTTCTTGCCTATCAAGGTAAGTTTTCAGTTTTTCTTTCCTCTAATTTGTTGCCTTTGTTTTAGATTACTTGATTTACTTTTTAGTATTGGGTTAATGGATGTGTTCCTTATTCAGGAACAAACTGCTCATCTATGTTATGATTATGTCTAGATGGTATTTAGCACGAAGATATGGTATGCACTTCATCCATCATGGCATAGTTTATTCTCAAATCCATTTGTTATGTTAATCCATTTGTTATGGTATGCTCCGGCTTCTTTTTTGGGCTGACATTCTTGGCATGTTAATTCAGTCGGGTGCAAAATGGTGTTAGAACATGTTTTCTTCCTCTTCCACGTTATTCATTATTCGCTTCGAATTTTATGTCGTAAGAGGCGAGAAGGTATGATTTTCTCTATGTACGTTTACATCAGGTATAAAATTCTAACTAAAACGGTAGGGCTCGAGCAGATAGAATCTAAAGTTTAACAGCAAACGACTTAGTTTTTATAAAGTTTACTTATATCAAATTGGCTACAGTTATTGTATACACCCGTTATAATGGCTGCTTTTGCGACTAGAGGTTTTTGGGTTTTGAGTATATGATTATTAGGGGTTTTTTGTAGCAGCAATTAGCTAATTACTTTGTATTTTGTAGTGGTGAAAATGTTGAAGATGTAAGGAGTTTGATTTCTTTTGATCTTATAATGTCGAAATAGGCTGATTTTGGCATTTTTTATTCATTTGGGTCAAACGGGAACTCATAAAATTTAGCTAAAACTCTAAGATAGATACACTGAGTATGAAAACTAAGGGAAAGTCAGCGAAAAGGAAGTTGTTTCACGAATATGATTTTAATTTTTACCCGGCGAGCGCTTCCAAAAGACAAAAGCTAGGTTACTCTAAAACGATAGGAGAAACCTCGAACGTGGTAATCAGTGCTACAGTCACAAATACTTCCACCAGTGGAGAGTCCACACGCGCTCAGGCTACAGATGGACAACATAATCACACGCACGATGTGTGTACATGTGAGTGTGTGTTTCGTATTTTAACCTATACACATATTTTGTGCTTTTGGGTTTCCTTTGTTTTATTACCATATGTTGTTTCAGGTATTGATAACGATCCTCATGCTGTTGTACGACACCTTGATTCTTATCATGTTCCATTCATACAAGTAGTCAGTACCCCTAATAGTGGTGAAGGGTCAAGTACAATTACGTCGCTTGCTACGGCTGTTATTCCTACGAATTCTTTAGTACACACAGATGTAACAACCATATCTTCTCATAAGGACATGTATGTATTTTAGGTTACTTCTATTACGTGTCCTTTGGTTAATAATAATGTAATTTTATTTAATTTATGCCAGCAACAATCAAGCAGCCAAGGTGTTACGTTATGCAGAGGAAAACTCGGCCTAAAAGGAAAACTGTGACATGGAATTTGATGGATTTTGAACTTGCCAGGTGCTTCTAAAAGTCAAATGTTTGAGTCGGAGAATTCAAACATTGTTACAAAACGTACGGTGCGTGAAAAGCATTCTGTTAACTCGACACTCTACACATGTTAAGCTTCTTCTGTTGTGAAACAACATAAATGGTGGGAAAGGTGTACAATACATATATGTGTAAGTTGGTTTTGGGTTTGATTAGTTTTTTAAAACTTGATGTGTGTTGGTATATTATTATCTCTTCAGATGCATAACGATGTAAACTAATTATAATCCTTATGCACAAAATTAACGCAGCAACAACGATGATTACATACAGTTATTGGTTTCGGAATATACAAGCCATTGCGAGATTCTTCAAACCCTTCGGCGTTGGTATGTGTGTATTTAACAATTTTGTATGTTCTGGTAAAATATCAAATGCAATCTATAAGCTATTGTAATCATGTGTTCTCATATACAAAGTTGACGTATGGCATGTGAGGAAACCCAAACCAACACGAATTTGTTACAAGGATGTGATAACGAGCTATTCAGTTTTCCAAGTAGTTGTGAAAAGCTAAACGTCTCAAGTGAAGGAATTCTGACAATGATGATGAGCATTTTTACACTTTCTGGTCTCCAGAGATGAGTCGATAGGCTTTTCTTCTTCAGCCCCTCGACGTAAGTATACCATCTGCTCTATTGGGCGAGTCCTCTTTCAGAGAGTTTCTCAAACTTTTGGGTTTAAAACTACAATTCTGATAGGTAATACTGAAAAACCGCCGTATACAAAGGGACCACACAATCTATCTGATGGCGTCAGAAACACGCAGGGGTGTTGTCCCAAGTAAGTAAAATCTCTCTTTTTTGGTCGTCGCAAAAAGAAAATAAAATTCTCACAAACTATTTGCCCGGGTTAGTATCAAGATTTTTGGTTTGAAATAACAATGCCTGATAGATAATGCTGATTGTAAAATACAAGACCCATATAACCTATTGGTGGCGTCAGAGTTTTGGATTCATTTCATGGCAGACGCCTGCTCAGACTGTGTAAGCGGATGGGTGTTCAGGTAAGTGTAAGGAGACGTTTTTATCGGCTTCCTGCTCTTTCCTCACCAGGGTTACGGCTGTTTAAGAAGCTGCTTATGGCTTCCTACTGCTGCTATTACGTTTATAGCTAAGTGTAGGTGTAAAAAACTTTTTTTTTATGCGTCTTTGAGTCCGGCTATTAACACAGGTAAAGCTTACCCGTATTAATAAAGATCTGAATAAAAACTTTTTGAGCCGTTATTCCTACCTTCTACACCCCCCCCCCACCCCCCCCCCCCACTCTCACAATTTTGTGAGCTTTATTAATCGTTTTTAAACACAACCCTTTTTGGTAGGTTTTTGCCATGCTAAACGCTGTTTTTTGGGCTGTTTTTGGTGCTGATTAAATTTGGTTGATGTTTTTGCTGCTGGATTTGGTGATTTTTGGGGCTGTTTTTTCCTCCTTCAATTACGTGATCTTAATCGTTAATAGCATTGGCTGTAAGTAGCCAGGTCCACGTCAACGAGCAATGCAACCAAAGAGTTTATGTTAGCCTGTAATTACATTATAAGCCTAAATTAGTTGTACATAGTATTTAGTTATGGGTCGAACTTAAATTTATGTAATGGGTCAACATGGGTCAAAAAGCAGTTATGCCAAACACCCATGTAGTTAGCAGTTATTAGCAGTTATTATTAGTTATTTATGTTGGCAGTTAAAGTTAGTTAAAGATGAACCAACACAATGGTTCATGGGTAACTGTCACACCCTTTAGATTAGTATAAGTATGTGTCATTAGTGTCTGTAAACAATTATCTGTTCCAATATTTTAATATAAGTCCAATTGTTTGCAAAGTTTCTGTCTCTATATTTATTCCCAGTTTTGCTGTTTTATCAAAACCACACAACCATTCAATCATGGTTCACACAAACATGTTGAAGACCAATTGGCTTGGCAAGAATCCTGTGAAACATTGGTATCAGAGCTACGGCTCAGATTATGGGGGAAAGCCAAAGCCAATTCATACCAGACATGACCAAGGAGGATTCACAAGGGGCTATTTGCTAAGAGAGACACCACAAAGGCTATTATCATGGAATAATAGGAAGAAGAGTTTGTCCCCAAATAGCAAGAAGATGTTGTTTGAAAAGATGCAAGAAATTGAAGCCTTCAATGCTTCAAGGGTGTCTGCAAAGGCCAGAGGTCATGGAGAAAATACTCAGAAAGAGAAGAGGGCAAGATGCTACAAATGCAAGGTTAGAGGGCATGTGTATTGGAAGTGCCCAAACAAAAAACAGGAAGGTATGAAAGGAAAACAAAAGGAGGAATTAAGGCCTGAAGTCAAGAAGGATGCAGTAAGTGTGAAGTTCCCTGAAGAAGTGCATGTAAACACTGACTATATGGTAGAAGGCACAAATGAAGGGAATTGGAATGAAATTTGGTATATAAGCAGTACTTACAAGTTCCATATGTGTCCAACAAGACACTTGTTCAAAAGGTTGAAGTATAAGTTTGAAATGATTGGGAAGGAAGAGACTGAGAAGAAGTTCATCTTCTCATATGGTATTGGAGATATCATAATGGAAGCAAAGGAAGGGAACTTTGTGGTTACAAATGTTCACTATACACCAGAAGTCACTGTGAATGTCCTAAGTTATGATCTATTGGAGGAACAAGGCTACATGGTGGAGATTGACAACAACAAGTGCTATATACACTACATGTTTGGAGGAAAAGGGAAAGAGAAGGTGCAAGAAAAAAGTTCTACAGATGATGATGGCTTGATGGATGCTGTCACAGAACACAACAAGTATTTGCAAAAATACTTTGAGTCCTTAGAACCAAAGGAAGAAGAAGTTTCATTGGTGAAAGGCTTGGAAGACTTGAAGTGGAACAAGGAAGATGAGCAGGATTATGTTGATGATGAATACATAAGTTGGAATGGATCACTATATGCCTTGAAGGTAAATTCAATTTCAAGGTTTCTGTCTTTTATAGATTTGTTGAAAAAGGATAGTTTGGTGTACGAAAATTGGGAGATCTTTAGTAAGAAATTTGTGGAAATGGTTAAGTGGTTCTATCTGGTTTACCTTAACTATGAGAGGCTAGATAAGATACCACCAAGAGTTGGAGTGATGGAGATCAATTTGTTGAGTCTGCATAAGATTATAGATAACCTTGGAGGCTATCTATGTGTCACACTGGGTGAAAAATGGAAGGTAGTTGCTAGTTTACAGGGTTTGACTGAGGATGATGGAGAGGCCATAAGGGACTGTTATAGAAAGTTCATAGATATGGTACAAGTGTACTATGTATGACACAGCAAGGAGACCTTGGTATGATGTGAAGCCTGGAAAAGAAGTAGGAGAAAGTAGCAGGGTTGGTGCTAATGGGAAAGACCTACAGGGCAAGGACAAAGGAAATGCTGGCATAGAGGAAACACTGGATGTACTGGAAGAAAACATGGCCATCAAGACTAAGTTGGGAGTCAAATTGGAGAGCAACATGGTAGAAGACTCAGAGCAAGGAAGCATCACTGATAGCAATGACTTTGAAGTCATTATGTGAAGAAAATTGAAGATCTCAAGGATTTAGGCTTTAATGAATTAGAGGGGAAATGTTAGCCTGTAATTACATTATAAGCCTAAATTAGTTGTACATAGTATTTAGTTATGGGTCGAACTTAATTTTATGTAATGGGTCAACATGGGTCAAAAAACAGTTATGCCAAACACCCATGTAGTTAGCAGTTATTAGCAGTTATT